>CM039603.1:35826889-35881583 GCA_022457205.1 Saccharum spontaneum
AAATAAGGGGTTGTAAATGCTTTAGAGAGAGGTTGGTGAATACAGTAATGAAACCCTAGTTTCCCTAGGTCCCACCTGTGTTCTCCCTAAGCTCACTCTTCCCTAACCTCCGCCCACACCCTGGCGGAGGTCCCATTTTGCCGCACTAATCTCCCGCTGGGAACAGTTTCCTAATAGAAACCTTGTATGTGTAAAAAGATAGTTTTATGCAAATAAATCAAGCCTTATTCTTGATTTATCCATATGCAAATAATGTTATCCTATTCCGTAGGGTAAGGTTGGATTTGCTGAGTACTTTGTACTCACCCTTGCTTTGTTGAACAGAGGAAGATCCAGACTTCAAGCCTGACGTGGCGTACGAATAAGATCGTGTCTGCACCCAACTAAGCCTGTGACATTAGGATTCGTCAGATGTGTATTAGTGTTGACGGTCCTTAAGTACCAAATATAGTTATCAAATAAATAAAGAAAAGGATCCAAATGCAACCAACACCTAGACTTAGGGTTTTATCTGACAGAATTCCATGAGTTTTGGTGTTTGTCTGTTTCTGCAGGGGGTTATCAGAAAATACGGAGGAAAGGCCCACACGTCGGGTTTACATAGAGATAATAACGTGTTCACCGATTTTCTATCATCTAGAAGACTTCAGAAGCCACGAGATCGAACGGGAGGCCGAACGGGCCCGGAGGCAGGGCGCCCGCCCTGCCCCCTAGGGCGGCCGCCCTGGCCTGAGAGCCAATCAGGCTCCGTCTCGCGGATTATGCTCCACCGACCTAAGGGATCAAGGAAAACCGTGCGATTAATGTCGGTTTGATCCGACGGCCCACATTCACTTGAGGGGCTATATAAGCAGGACCCCTGGCCCCTGGAGGAGGCACTCCCTCATTCTCAATTCCTCAAACCCTAATCTCAGGAGGAGAGTCTCTAATCAAGCCCTAAAGCCACCACATCAACTAGATCTCTAGTATAGCATAGCTACATAGGATTAGAACTAGAAGGAGTCAATCTTCGATTGGTTTCCGGATCTGTCAAGAGGATTCTTGGTAATTCGTTTACTGTTCTTCATTGTTCATCTTTGTTCTTCAATATTATGAATACAACTTTGTTCTATTTCAATATATTGATTATGACTATGCTCTACTTGTTTATGTTTGCGATTATATTGTTCTTAGTTTATCGTAGTTATACGCTTGGCTTAGTTAGATTGGAATTATATACATGTTTAGGATCGTATAGCGTTTATCCATCGGATCCATGGGTAAATGATAAATATTGTGTAGGCGTGGTGCTTAGACCATATTTATCTGCGATTGCACCTTATATGCCGGATCGTGGGGTGGTCCGCGATGGTGACAGCTTCGTTGGTTCTTATATAGTCCCCCTCCCGTGTGTAAGGCAAGCAGAGCAACATTATTACGGGGGAGTGATTGCTATGTTTCTCATCTTCCTTGATAATATCACTATGCATGGGCGTAGTCCTTTTTCGCAATGATTGCCAAGTGTACTTGCACTAACTATGATATGCTAGACTTTATAGTTAAGAATAACTTAGGAAATATCCATGTAGTTCGTCCTAATACCATGCTAATGACTTGCTAGAATATCTGTTGAGGTGCTTATCATTATTATACGTGGCTAGCTGATCAGATTAATTATCTTTGTCACTATTCATACTTTATCTATATTTTATGTGACACTTACCCTTGTATGCAAGAGATAGATGAATGCTCTCACTTATACATGCAATGATTGATACTCATTCCTATATTCCATTCCATAATCAACATTGATGTTAGTAATCCCTTCCCAGTGGTAAAAATATAAATAACGATACCTGGAATACTTCCCGGTTAAAATGCTACATCGGTATTAATCTGTGCGCTTGCAGATCTTATTTATTATTTATTTAGAAGAGCAGTTGCATATTTCAATACCGCGTCTCTCATGTCATGCTGGGGATGACAACTTGACTTAAGTGGCATGAGGGATAGGTTCGGCATTTTTGGCGCCATTATCAGAATTAGAAAACTAAGTCTACTTTTGGTAATGACGTTAAGAATGCCCAATAATTAGCAATTTCTTTTTCTAGATCTGATGGACCTGTATTATGTTGTGGTTACTTTTAATCGTGGCATGCCTTCATTGATCATGCTTATCGAAACTACTGCACTAAGACTTATCTGATGTAATAAATATATTACTAGCCTCCTCGTATTGGCGCATTTAAGTTCCTACGTAACCAGGGTGCTTCACCAACGCACGGGCCCGACGGAGCACAGGCGCGCCGAACTGCATCAGCAAACGGTCGGCATGCAAGCATTTTTCCTCAAAGGAAATTTCCTTGAAGCTTCCCCAGCGCTCCCAGCTCTCTCTCATCACACACAAAGTCAACATGAGCACAGGCTCACATGGGCCCTTCTCTCCCTGGGTGACACACATGCAAGGCGGCCCCTCACTATTCCGGACCAAAAATTTGTTGTTGACGAGCTGGAATTGCGGGTTAATTGTTGGATGAGCACAGCTCAAGACGGAGCACCGTACCCCAGCTAAGAAATTTAGGCGTGGTTTAGTTCTCAAAATTTTTTTTTTTGCCTCCACCCATCACATCAAATGTTTAGACACTTGTATGAAGTACTAAGCATAGATGAAAAAAACTAATTGCATAGTTCTCAGGAAATCACGAGACGAATCTTTTAAGCCTAATTAGTCCATGAAAAGTCTTAAGTGCTACAGTAACCAATATGTGCTAATGATAGATTAATTAGTATCATTAGATTCGTCTCGCAGTTTCCTGACGGGTTCTGTAATTTGTTTTTTATTAGTATCCGAAAACCCTCCCGACATCCTTCCAACACATCCGATGTGACACCCTAAAATTTTCTTTTCGCGAACTAAACGCAGCCTTAGCTCCCTGACGAATAAATTCTAGTCCAGGTTGCACAAGCCCTTTTAACTTCACCAAAATATTCCAAAATAAATTAGGCACTTAAGTTAGCTTTTCACAAAGAATTTTCCCTGGCTTTTTCATGCATCTCACCACGTCAATAAGCGCAAAGTTATATGTAAATGAGACTCACACTTAGTGACACTAGATAACCATTACAATTAATGATTTTCCCTCTTTATAGTATGGTTATCTATCCTAAATCCGATCACGCACTCTAGTGTGTCTTGACCGACAAAACACATATCCTATTTTATACCTTTGTCTTGAGCCCATAGGATTTTATTTTTCCCTTTCTTCTTTTCTAAAATATGAGCATTTGATCACAATTTATGGCCATCTCCATCACCATGTGTGCCATCCTTGTTCAACCTTGGATATGGACATAACCTTTCTCATTCACAAAACTAGAGTAGAAGTTAGTCCACTTGGTTGTCTCAATTATCCAAAATCAAACTAGAACTTTCAGCTGGAGAAGGCAACAAAGAAAGAAGCCCCCAAGGCCCTAATAGTTGGCAACGACTAGTCCACGTGGCACCATACGACTTGTCAGAGATGAGAAGTGAACTGTTTTAAGCCAGGAGGACCATGCTTAGTGTCATATTCGATACGACAGACGTCTCATAAGCTTGACGGTCATTAGCGCAGCTGAGGATGCGACAGCGGGCGTCACGTGGAGGGAGTTGCTGGCGGAGATCGCGGTTGGGGTCTTGATTCACTTCCTGATCTCGATTACCGTGGCGATTGCGGTTGTTATCTCGACGACCATGACCACCTCCGTGAGCACCATCACCGTCGCTATTACCGCCGCCGCCACCACCGCGAGGGTTGACTGGGGGTGGACCATTGCGCAGATTAGATGGTTGTTGGCGACTTGGGTGTTCTGAAACGTGATGACTCTGGCTAGATGCAATTGATGTGCTTGGGGTAATCTGAGTTCGTTTAGCTAGCTCAACAGTTTGGCCCATAGCAGCGATCAGATGTGCATGAATGTCTTCGTAGACCTGTTGGATTTCTGGTTGGTCAGGTAAGCGGTCCAAGTTGGCCATGGCGATAGCCACGTTGGCACTTGGAGTCTTGAAAACTTGCCGCTCGCCAACCCTGTCAAAGGTGTTGGCTATATCTCTTGGTTGGGATCCCCTTCGACGCTGTTGATATTTGGTAACGCAATTAGGAAATGATCTGCAAGCACACGGATATCGGTGACCACTTCACCCGGGATGTTATCCAGAGTATCGTATTTATTTTTTTACCACTAGGAGAAAGCGTGCATCTGACTAACCAAATCTATTACTACTAACCTTTAGGCTACAACCACTGTAATTTGATGTGAGCGATGTATAGAGAAGACTGCAACTGCACTCTCGTTCTAACCTTGGTAAGGATGATCTACTGCTCTATTGGGGAGGCTCACGGAATCTAGACACCTCAAAGGATGTTCGACCCGCACCTATAAACCCTATCGATCCTGCTAACGGGATATGGAATACAAAGGTAGCTACGGAAATGTCACGTTCCTCGCTACTACCACGGTCCAGCTAGATAGGGGATATCTATGAGTATCCTAGCCCAAACACCTCGTTTACGCTAGAGATGATTACTCTAAACTCTACGCGAAGAGATTAAAGTAAACTCATAAACCAAAGAACAATAAAACAAAGAACTTACTAGAATTTAGAAGTCGAAATACTGAAGAATCCTAGGAGCAAGCCTCGGGTTAGGAGAACTTGATCCTGTAGGTACAACCTCGAAGTAGTCACCGACAGGCCGGGCTTCCTTCGATCTATACCTCCACTCTATCTCTCTCAATCTAGAAGAACTAAGTCTAATCTCACATTGGATGCTAAGCCCTAATGAGGTGGGAACCCTAAGGGAACCTCTCTCTCTGAATCCTCTCTGGAAAATATGAAAATAATGGACTTGGATTCTCCTCTCCAGGGGCCAGGGGTCCTGCTTATATAGTCCCTTCAAGTGAACCTGGGCCATCGGATCAAACCGACATGCCTCTAATGCCTCGAAATATATTTTTGCATAGCCATGCCTCTAATGCAATAATACTTCGGAAGAGTGAATCTTTCTGAATAAAAATGTCTTGATCTTGGGAGCATGATAAATCTCTCAACAAGGGTCTAACTCGTTTTGCACAAACTCAATACAAATCAAATTAATATTTTTAGGTTTATCAGGCATATAAAATATTGAGGATGGTAGCTATATTTTTGAAGTTTTTGAAAAGAAAATCTCCAAGCGACAAAGATTTCAAGAATAAGATACTCATATTCTACCATCTCACATTCCACAATGACTTGAGTAACACATGGTTTTTAAAATGATTTTCAATAAATGCAGGTTTTCAGAAATATCACAGAGTGAGATTGATCATGATAAAAAATATTTTTGTCTTTTTAAATTATCATGTTAGGAACAATATTCTACACAGCCCAATATGTATTTGTATATATGTAAATAAAGCGTGCAGAGTATGTACCTAAATCGTGGAGTGGTGCAATCAAAGTGCATTCACCATGTCGGGGGGATTCCCCCATACTTGTTTCCTTCGTCGTTTTGAAGTGTAATAGCTCCGTGGGATGATGAATTGACTACCTTGTATGGTCCTTCCCATTTACTCTGGAGTTTTCCATGCCCGAAAAGCTTCACCCTGGAATTAAAAAGTAATACCTTATCTCCGGGTGAGAACTCCTTCTTCTTGATCCTCTTGTCATGCCATCTTTTGACTCTTTCTTTGTAGATCTTCGAATTGTGATATGCTTTCTCTCGCCATTCTTCCAATTCTGATAGTTGCATTCTTCTATGATCTCCAGCAACATCTAGGTCCATATTCCATCTTCTTATGGCCCAGTGTGCTTTGAACTCTAGTTCAACAGGCAAGTGGCAAGTCTTCCCGTACACCAATTGGTATGGGGTCATTCCAATTGGGGTCTTGTATGCTGTCCGGTATGCCCAGAGTGCATCGGGTAACTTTTCCTTCCATGCTGTTCCCATCTCATTTACTGTTTTCTGAAGAATGTTCTTGATTTGCTTGTTGGAAGTCTCTCCTTGGCCACTTGTCTGAGGATGATATGGGGTAGCAACGTTGTGACGGATTCCATGTTTTGCTAGATAATGCTCAAAGCGTTTGTCAATGAAGTGTGATCCCCCATCACTTATCACCACCCTAGGGACTTCAAATCTTAGAAATATAATCTCTTCAAACATCCTCTTTGAATTAATATTGTCGGCACGCTTGCAAGATAGTGCTTCTACCCACTTGGAGACGTAGTCAACTGCCACCAAGATGAATTCACACTTCTTTGATGGAGGAAATGGACCCATGTAGTCTATTCCCCAAACATCAAAGAGCTCAATCTGAAGGTTGTTGGTGAGTGGCATAGCATCTCTTGTATTTATGTTTCCGTGCCTTTGACATGGCCCACATCTTCTGATATATTGCCTTGTGTCTTCATACATTGTAGGCCAACAGAATCCACATTGCCAGATCTTTGAATGTGTACGGAATGCTCCATAATGACCTCCGTATGGTGATGAATGGCATCTGTCGATGATCTTCCACCCTTCCTCAGTGGTCACACACCTTCTGAGTAAGCCATCAGCGCATACTCGGAAGAGGTATGGCTCATCCCATATGTGTGAACGACTTTCTTGAATAAGCTTCTTCTTGTTCGCTCCTGGTGGTACATACCCTGAAACCATAAAATTAACAATATCTGCATACCAGGGGGTCAAACCTGTTGATTCCATAGAGCATGTCGTCCCGGAGTGAATCATTAATAGGTGTTTCCTGTGGATCCTTAAAGTGCATTCTAGACAAGTGATCAACAACAAAATTTTCTACTCCCTTTTTATCTTTTATTTCTAAGTCAAATTCTTGGAGTAACAAGATCCATCTAATTAGGCAAGGTTTAGCATCTTTTTTAGTGAGCAAATATTTTAGTGCAGCATGATCAGTGTAAACAATTATTTTAGCTCCTACTAAGTAAGATCTAAATTTATCAATGGCAAAGACAACAGCCAGAAGCTCTTTTTCAGTGGTTGCATAATTAAGTTGAGCTCCTGTCAAAGTTTTACTGGCGTAAGCAATTGCATGATGCTTCTTGTCTTTTGTTTGCCCCAAAACTGCCCCCACAGCATAATCACTAGCATCACACATAATTTCAAAAGGCAACGACCAATCAGGGGGTTGAATGATTGGTGCAGCAATGAGTGCATTCTTTAATAATTCAAAAGCTTTTAAACATGCATCATCAAATTCGAAAGGAGCATCCTTGGCTAGCAAAAGAGTGAGTGGTCTAGCAATAAATGAAAAATCTTTTATGAATCTGCGATAAAAACCAGCATGGCCAAGAAAGCTTCGAATTCCTTTTATATTCACAGGTGGAGGTAGTTGTTCTATTACTTCAATTTTAGCTTTATCTACCTCAATACCTCTTTCAGACACTAGGTGTCCTAGCACTATTCCTTCCCTAACCATAAAATGACATTTTTCCCAGTTAAGGACTAAGTGCTTTTCTTTGCATCTTTGCAAAACCTTGTCTAAGTTTTCAAGACAATTATCAAAAGTTTTTCCATAAACAGAAAAATCATCCATAAAAACTTCCATAATCTCTTCAATCATATCAGAAAATATAGACATCATGCATCTTTGAAAAGAAGCTGGTGCATTACATAGCCCAAAAGACATTCTACGATAAGCATAAGTTCCGTGTGGACAGGTAAAAGTGGTTTTGCTTTGATCATCAGGATGGATCGGGATCTGATGGTACCCTGAATATCCATCTAAGAAACAGAAGAACGAATGGTTCGCTAACCGCTCTAACATCTCATCTATAAAAGGTAAAGGAAAGTGATCCTTTTTCGTGGCTTTATTCAGTTTTCTATAGTCAATGCACATCCGCCACCCTGTGACGGTGCGTTGCGGAATTAGCTCATTCTTCTCATTTGTAACAACAGTCATGCCTCCCTTTTTAGGCAGCACAGGATATATAATCCCTGCATGCAGCAACTTTATAACTTCCTTTTTAACTACTTCTCTCATCGCGTTATTGAGTCTACGTTGGGGTTCCCGAGAAGGTGAAACAGAAGAATCTGTCGGAATGCGATGGGTGCAAATCATAGGACTGATTCCTGTAAGATCTTGGAGTGAGTAGCCAAAGACTGAGTGATGTTTTTCTAAAACGGTCATTAATCGCAGAGTTTGTTCCTGAGTGAGTTTATTACTAATGATCACAGGAAACTCTGGATTATTGTTTAGGAAAGCATAGATAAGACCGGGTGGTAAAGTTTTAAGCTCTATAGGAGGTCTGGGTGTTTCTGCAAACTCATCTAAAGGTTCAGGTTCAGAAGGTTCAGCTTCTTCTTCTATGAAGAAAGGGGCTTCTTCTAAGTCTGATTCATTTAAAAGCTCTAGAGACGCAGCTTTTACCTCTTCCATAGGATCAGGCAAAAGAGATTACTCGATCTTATTATTCAAGGAGTGAGAAATTGTCATAGGGAATTTAAAATCCTTTCCAAAAGAAATGTGTAGCTTTCCAGTTTGACCTTCATAAAGGAGTCTTCTAAATGGTTGTCCTATCAACAGGTCGAAGTCCCATGTATCAAAGATATAAAAGTTCAAATGAATCATGGAGCCTTCTACCATAAAGGGTAGGACATTCACAATTCCAAGACTGGGGACCAATCGTCCCGAAGATTCCTTCATGAACTTTGTTGTGGGGGTTAAAATTAATTTTCCAAATAATTTAAGTGCAAAAGCTTCAGACATGATATTGATCCCCACAACAGGATTATAGAGAGCATCAAATTGATCAGAATCATAAGCACAACGTATAGTGATAGGAGGTGTATCCAAACGGATCACTTCAGAGGAAAGCTCTGACTCCTCCAACCATTCGCTACTCATGACTGAGATAAGCTCTCTCAATTGATATTCACTTGGTAAACAAATGCTATAATGGCCGCTTTGGGGTTTGTCTATAGAATGGTAGTTTGAAATGTTTCCAAAATCGGCAAAAAGATCAGATTCTATATCCAGCATGAAATCAGGTGGTGGAATTTCTTCCTTTTGTGGCTCAAAACTTGGGATAGCTGAAGTAGGTGAAGAATTCGGCAGAGTGTCTACTTCGGCTTCGTAGGTTTCATCATGGAGGGTATTATCCATCTCAGCTTCTAGGATTCTATCTAGGATCGCTCTAGCTTCATCAGTAGGGATACGAAAGAAAGAACCTCTAGACATTGTATGTAGCATTTGTTTATGATCTTTCTGAAGACCTCAAAAGAAATGAAAAAGGAGAATAGGGTCTTCAATATTGAGTTTTGGACCAGATTCTAAAAGATCAGAAAAATGTTTCTAGGATTTTCCCAAAGTTTCATTTTCTTTTTGTTTAAAAGATAGAACTTCGAGTCTAAGGTCGGCGATACGATCGAGGGAATAAAAATCTAAATAGAAGTTGGCTCGTAAGACTCCCCATTCACCTCGTTGTTAACTTACCTTCTGACTATACCATCGTCTAGCTTCTCCTCTTAAGGAAAAAGGAAAAAGCTTCCAACGTAGAGTCTTATCAGAAATGCCTTCAATGCGAAGACAATCGCATGTTTTCTCAAAATCTCTAATATGAAGGTAAGGATTTTCGTCTTCCTTTCCCGAAAAGGATAAGTTCTCAATCATGGCAATTAACCTTGAACTTAACCTATACTGGGATGTTTGGATAGGCTGTGATGACTCCCATGGTAAAAGGTCAGTTTCCGAAGGTGTTGCAAATTGATAGATTGATTTAGAATCTTGGTTCTCCATAAGGTAAGAATAAAGAAAAGATAAGGAATAAAAAGATAAAGAAAGATAAAAGTATAGGTACTCCCTCTATCCCAAATTATAAGACGTTTGACTTTTTTGACACCAAGTTTGACCACTCGTCTTATTCAAAAAAATTGTGCAAAATATCAATTTTTTATCGTAGCTTGGTATATTAATAAAAGTTCTTCAAGAATGACTTAAATTTGACTATATTTGTACAAATTTTTTGAATAAGACGAGTGGTCAAACTTGGAGTAAAAAAAGTCAAACGTCTTATAATTTGGGATGGAGGGAGTACAAGCTAGTAGTAAGATTCAAGGTTATCTCAGCAAACCGTCTTTCTCCCCGGCAACGGCGCCAGAAATGCTTGTTGATATTTGGTAACGCAATTAGGAAATGATCCGCAAGCGCCCGGATATCGGTGAGCACTTCACCCGGGATGTTATCCAGAGTATCGTATTTATTTTTTTACCACTAGGAGAAAACGTGCATCTGACTAACCAAATCTATTACTACTAACCTTTAGGCTACAACCACTGTGATTTGATGTGAGCGATGTATAGAGAAGACTGCAACTGCACTCTCGTTCTAATCTTGGTAAGGATGATCTACTACTCTATTGGGGAGGCTCACGGAATCTAGACACCTCAAAGGATGTTCGACCCGCACCTATAAACCATATCGATCCTGCTAACGGGATATGGAATACAAAGGTAGCTACGGAAATGTCACGTTCCTCGCTACTACCACGGTCCAGCTAGACAGGGGATATCTATGAGTATCCTAGCCCAAACACCTCGTTTACGCTAGAGATGATTACTCTAAACTTTACGCGAAGAGATTAAAGTAAACTCATAAACCAAAGAACAATAAAACAAAGAACTTACTAGAATTTAGAAGTCGAAATACTGAAGAATCCTAGGAGCAAGCCTCGGGTTAGGAGAACTTGATCCTGCAGGTACAACCTCGAAGTAGTCACCGACAGGCCGGGCTTCCTTCGATCTATACCTCCACTCTATCTCTCTCAATCTAGAAGAACTAAGTCTAATTTCACATTGGATGCTAAGCCCTAATGAGGTGGGAACCCTAAGGGAACCTCTCTCTCTGAATCCTCTCTGGAAAATATGAAAATAATGGACTTGGATTCTCCTCTCCAGGGGCCAGGGGTCCTGCTTATATAGTCCCTTCAAGTGAACCTGGGCATAATCCGCGAGACTCATCCTGATTGGTTGCAGACCTAGGGCGGGCGCCCCAGGGTCCAGGGCGGGCGCCCTGGTCCCGGGCCCGTTCGGCCTCCCGTTCGATCCCATGGCTTCTGGAGTCTTCTAGATGATAGAAAATCGGTGAACACGTTAATATCTCTATGTAATTCCGACGTGTGGGCCTTTCCTTTGTATTTCCTGATAACCCCCTGCAGAAACAGATAAACAACAAAACTCGTGGAATTCTGTCAGATCAAACCCTAATTCTAGGTGTTGCTTGCATATAGGTCATTTTCCTTATTTATTGGATAATTAAAATTGATACTTAAGAACCGTCAACAGACGCTCTTCTTCTTCAGCCTCCCGGTGACGGCGTTCAGCGCGGCCAGCGTTACGCAGTTCGTGAAGCTGTCATTGCTCGTCGGTTTCTCCCTCGACTGCGGGCTCGTCATTGCTGACATTGAGCACCATGTCGCCACGTCAGGGCTTGGTATCTGAGAGAAACCCGAAGGGTATGGTAATGGATCCAGATCGTATCTATCGTCTTCGAGGTGTTCATCCTCGGTATGGACAGAGCGTGTAGATCCGGTGCTGGAGTCGCCATCCTCAGAAAGTGTATGAACCAAGCCTTCACGATGCTCCCGGACACTAACCATGTTGACGGCGTTGCCTGGTGATGGTCGAGGTATATCCAGGAAGTACAAATCTGAAACATGGTCTCACTCCATAGGACCCATGAACAGATAAGGTGTACGATACACGTACTCAGAAGCAATGTTTCTCAGGCCGTGTGGGAGGGCCTGGCAATCCTCCGTCAGGGCTTGGTACTCAGAAAGCCTGAGGCCGGGTGTAAGAAATGGGCGAAGGCGTACCGTACATCCTTTAGGAGTAGCGGTGACCACTAGATCTGTATCTAGCCGTGTTGGACGGCGAACCCAAACTGGTTGGGTAGATCTGTTATGGTGAAAAAGTACCTGCTCGGTAGATTGATTTTGAATCGAATCTACCAAAGTCAGGGTTTGCGAGAGCTTGTGGCCGACCTGGTCGATAGCTTCGATCAGGTCGGTGTTGTCGATCATCCTCCCTTTGTAGCGGGAAAGTGGTCGACGAGTTGTCGGCGTGGTCGGAGCCGTTGCTGGGGTGGTCAGAGCCGTAGCCGATGAAGATGTGGTCGACGCAGATCGGATCGGCGCCTCCTCTATGGCAGTGGTGGTGAAGCTGTTAACGCTGGTGGTCCAGGTGATCTGGCCGATGGTGAACGAGAGACCGTCCGCCACAGCCGCAAAGTCGGGGATGATGACCATCTTTCTCGCCTGGGAAGCTGTACGCACACCCCCTACCTGGCGCGCCACTGTCGATGAGATATGGTCGGCAGTCTACCGAGGGGTATGCCCAAGGTAGTAGATTATCGGCAGACAGGTGCGCAAGCTACGAACTAGATGGTGACACAAGATAAACATAAGGATTTATCCAGGTTCGAGCGCCGTGAGGGCGTAATACCTACGTCCTGCGTCAGATTGTATTGCTTTGTATGGAGAGGTGTAATGAGATGATTTGAGGGGGTCCCCTGCCCGCCTTATATAGTCCGGGGGGCAGGGTTACAAATCTGAAAACTAATCCTGGTCGATTATAATTGTCATAGCTGGCTGGATAAGGATTCCTATTCTAACCGATCAGGATCTTGTTTGATTTCTAAGTTTGCTTTCCTTCCATGCACGGGACGCCGAGTAGATCGACTGGGCCGCGTGTCATCCTTGTCATGAGTCGGACCCACTGGTCAGGGCCAGCCCAAGCCTAGCCGTAGGGGTATAGGGGTTAATACTCCCACATGATGAGATACAGGCCCGATCTTCCGAGAGGTAACCGGTAAGTTCGATTTGTGGAGATCTCGACGTTGGCGACCCGGCTTCAAATCAGACACGATTCGAACCCTGCAACCGTTACACCACCGCTCCATTGGTTATCAACCAAGCACAACTTGATTGACCTCGCCAAGAAGGCTTTTTCTGCAAGCGAATCGAAGAGCACAAGCAAGAAGGTAAAACACGCAATCTGAAATTACAAATATGAATGCCGCGAATATCAGTAGAGGGTTCGAGAACTCGGTTCCAAAGGACTAATCGACATAGTGGAGGAGATCAAGAACATGGGCCCTGGATCACTGTAAAAGGATTTGTCACCACAGTTACAATGAATGATTCAGTTTCTCGATGAAAAACTAAACTCTAAACAAAACTTAATTGTCTAGCAGCGGCGGCGGCTGTGTTTATAGTCTAAGACTTGACCTAGAGTTGGGGACGGCCAGGGGTTGGGCGCCCACAACTTGGGCTTAAGGCCCGACACGATACATGGCCAAGTTGGGCCCGACACGACACATGGCCAAGTTGGCCCAAATAGGTGACGCAACACCTTGCCGTAGTCACACAGAATTATCCACGGACCTTCTGGAGCTAGGACCAAATCCAAAATGACGGCGTCGTCGTCCCCTTTCAACGCATCCAAGAATGGTCCGTTTTGATGTCGTATGAGAGAGTTATGACCGAAACAGTAACGACGTGTCTGCTGAATCCGAAGGTGACGTGGCAGCTGAGTTGGGGACGAATTGCAATTTGGGGAAGACTATAGCGTCGGTGTGTCCAGCGTGGCGATGTCCTCATCACCACAGAACCCAGTTATGACGTAGATCTAGTAGTGTGTAGATGTGTCTTATTTCCTCCTGGGAAGCAACAATTCTGGACCGGTCCTTGTACTTATGGATTGCTTTAGATTTGATGAACTATATAAATACTAGGACGGTGGGCGCGCTTCGCCGCGCCCATTTTGGCTTCGCGCTAATGGTAGCAAGCGGAAGTTAGCAGGCTGTTGAAATGCGCATGCAAGACCGATTAAGCATTTGACCACATATGTGATAAAGACTAAATCATTTATGCTTTACAACACCATTACGAATAACTGATTATATTTACATAGTCCCAGCGATACAGTACAGGCGGCGAACAAAAGAGTAGAAAATAAAGTTTTGCAGTGCAGAACGCTAAATCAAACATATATAAACTACAGAGACATTACTTCATTACGTAATTTAGATTACAGGAAATGTGGTTACTCTTGGACTGAGAGTACGCCAAAAAAAAATCATATAAGACCATGTCTATTGTTCATCAAGGGACATATTAGGCCATCATTTGCAGGTCCCATTTCACAATGAATTGTATCCTCTCATGCAAAACTGAGTGCCTTCTTAATGATGTTAGTCTGCAGAGATTTCATTCGCTATTCAAGAAAAAAAAGGTTAGCGTTGTAGGAACGGTTTCGTAAAAGAGAAAGAATGAGTCAATGATAACTCTGAACTGGCCAGAGCACAAAAACTGTACCTTCTCTGAAGGATTGACTTGCACAAGTCAATCACTAATTAACGAAATAAAAAAAAATAGAAGCACTCTAATAGGATTATCTAATGTAGTTACATTAAGTTGCATCTAAGCAATTCCTAAAATGAGTATTGTACAGCTAGTCAATATCCATGCCTGTCTCGTCCTAATGAGGCACAAAGTAGGAAGCATCACAATTATTAGATTAGTGAATGAGAAACCAAACCGCTATTTGTTTTCAAATTTCTTTCATATTAGTTGGAGAAAAAAGGTCACGCAGCCTTGCTGCATGCCCAAAAAAAGTGCATGGTAGATAACCTGTTCTGTTCCACAGGTAGATCCATGAGAAAACTCAGTAACTAATTGTAATTAAAATGTATCATAAGGTGTTATGAGACAAACTAAATTTGCTCAGAACAGGAAATAAATATGAAGTGCAGGTAAACGTACCATAGGAAGGCATGAAGATGGACTGACACGCAAGTTGTGTTTGGCTTGGCAGCAACATTATAGATGCCATTTGAGGCCATATCCTTCCTTGGAGAAATGATATACAATTGTCCAACACAGCACTACCATGCATCTATGCTTGTGCCTGTGTTAAACAAAACGAAGAGGAAAAGGATGAAAAAGCCTGTGTTAAACAAAACGAAGAGGAAAAGGATGAAAAATTGAAGACAGAATCCCTTATCCATATGAGCATACTGTACAATTCTGCATAGGGAACTTGCAATGGAAATCGTCACGAGTATACCAAATGACCATCTCCCTGTTTATTTTACGCTGCCCTGACTACATGATCATGGAAACCTTAAACAGTGGATAAAAAACACATTTCGTGGGAGCAATTAATTTACCTCAACAGAATCATTATGTTTTTTTCCATGCAAGATTATTGTAATAACTTTATGAATCAAAGTTCTCTTTCATACTACCATTTACCTTTTCAAAAAAAAAAATCACCACATTACCTCATCGATTTGGTAAATGTAGTGAGTAGTGTAGATGCCACCTTTTGCGGTGGCCCAGAGCATTCTGCTGAGTACTTTGGTAACACACAACTACATAAGTTATCTCAGAACAACTCCAGCCCAGATATGTAGCTATCTCAGGTGCATCAAAAGTGAAAAAAAAAGAAGTCTTCCTTTTACTAAATAATAATTCGGCTCAGATAAACCAAGAACATAACCACAAATGTTAAATATTTAAGAAATGCATGATCGTCAATTACAGCATATACAACAGGAAAATGTTACTTACTGAACTGTTGTTGATTGAATACCAACAGGAAAATTTCAGGAAACAACTTGAGGGCGTGTGAGGAAGGCTGCCAAAAATTTACTCCCCTGTCTGGCCACCCGCATTAGCAGCCTGCAGATTTCAGATGTAGATACGTGGTTTCAAGCAGCATTCATGTAAAAAAAAAAACAGAAAATCTCGTGCTGCAGTTGTTCCCCGGAGTAGTCGCTAATAACGTGGAGGATGTCGCGCCCTCCCTGAGCAGCCCAGGATGCAATCGCAAAAACCATTGCACAACCCGGCCCCCAGGCCGACAGGCATCTCCTCAACGCCGGTGTGGACGTCACGGCCGCGACGGTGGCGTCCTCGATTTTTTTCCTCCAAACGCCTCACTGGGGCCGCCCAGCTGCTCCAGCAGATGGCTATCACCTCGACTGCGCTGTTCACCCAGGAGGAGCAATCAGAGACAAGTCGAACCAAATTAGAGAGGGGGAGACCGGGAGAGTACCTTGGTTGGAGAAGGCGTGGAGGTCGGTTGTGGAGGCGACTGCTCCTCTGTCTAGGGGAGGAGGAGAGAGAGGGGCGGCCTGATGCGTAGCAGCGGGCCACGGGTGACAGAGGCGGCCGGCGGCCAGGCGGCCGGCGGCCAGGCGGCCGGGCGCGGCATCCGCGTGCGCTGCGGCTGGGGGAGAGGAAGAGGACGATCCGCGCAAGGAGGAGGCGGAGCGGTGGTGGCGGGCAGGAGCCGGCGTCGACGTGGGCGCGGATCGAACACGCGGAGGCGGCGACGGCAAGGCGGCTGGGCGCGGCATCCGGGTGCGCGGCCGCCGGAGGAGAGGAAGAGTAGGATCGAAGAGGAGGCTGAGGCGGGTTTTGTTTTCTCTTTCATTGACGGAGGCCTCGAGGTGGCGCTGTGATTTTTTATTTAGATTTAGAGGCCGTAGGTGTGCGGCCTTGATGCTGAACGGATCAGGAGGGAGCAAAGTCAGGCGGAGACACGCACGAGACACGTGGTGACGTGGGATTGGTGAACAGTAACCTCTACAGTAGCAGACGAGCTCTCCTTGCGCGGATCCTACGCGCTCTATTACTATTACTATTACTATACTATTACTATTACTATTACTATGTCCGCATTATATACAGAATACTTTTGAGCGATATTGTGTTTGAAGGAGAGAGGTTGACAGACATAATCATATATTTTATTTGATGGAAGCGAGTTCTATCTATAAGAGTTATAAGACTACCCGCCCGCAGTGTGTACTCTAAAACGATACTCTAAAGCTTTAGAGTATGAATATAGAGTAAAAACTGCTGCACTAGATACTCTAAAACGATACTCTATCCTTTCTCTCACTCTATATTTAGAGTAGTACAGTGCTTACTCTATACTCTATAGTGGCCGGCCCCATTAGCTAAACAAAGGGAAAAAATGCTATAACTCACAAACCAAAAATCCAAATTAAATTTCGATTGCACCATTAAATTCGTCTCAATAAATCCTTCAAAACTAGATCACACATGGATATATTTAGATAAAGTGATAAGTGGGTCCCACAATGGATAGAGTGGATAGAGGATGATATAGAGGATGGATGGGTGCGGAAGAATTGAGTATAGAGGAGAGAATCTTGCTGACTAGGACATATAGAGGATGAATATAGAGGTTGCGGGTAGTCTAAGAGCATGTATACGGGCAAATCAACATAATCATAACACTATCAGCTCACAAACTGTCGAGCTGCCCTCGGAGTCGGAGTACGTTGAGCTCAAACATGATGCAGACGTGTTAAAGGTTTACCAATGCATGATCTTTGTTCCTTTCGTAGATTTAAAGTTGATGGTGCCTTGAGTGTGTGGGAAGTTATTCTGATTCAAAAGCTGGTTCCGGTGTCGTCGTGACATCTCGTCATCAGAAATTGAAGGCCGGCGCCCATGAAGAGGCTCACACGGTTTCCTCTTTTCGAGGAAGCCACAAGCGAAAAAAGCACATGCGCGTCGCCACGTGGCTGGGGCCAGAGCCCTGACCCCACCGCACCCTCTGTATTCCCAGTTCCCCACGGGCCACGGCCCCACCTGCCGGCCGCGTCCGTGTCCGCAGCACCAGCACCACTCCCTCCGCCCACCACACCACACTTCCTCCGCCCACGCGCACGGCGCACCCGTCCCGTGCACACATCCTCGTCAGTCGTCACGCACCCCACGACGCCCACGCCCCAACCGTCCCAAACCCAGATCCTCCCCCGCCTCGGCTCGCCACCGCCAACCCACCACCACCATGCCCGTGGACACCGACGCGCGCCCCCTCGTCGAGCTCGCCTCCGCCTCCGCCTCCGCCGCCGTCACCGCCGCGGCCGCCACTACTCCCACCGCCTCCACCTCCGCCCCCTTCCCCGCCCCTGCCACGCCGGGGTTCTCCCGCGCGGTCCGCTGCAACGCCCCCGCTTCCTCGCTCCCGGGCACCGATGGCGCGCAGCAGCCGGCGTACCCGGGGAACGCGATCTCGACGACCAAGTACACGCCCGCGAGCTTCGTGCCCAAGTCGCTCTTCGAGCAGTTCCGCCGCGCCGCCAACTGCTTCTTCCTCGTCGTCGCCTGCGTCTCCTTCAGCCCGCTCGCGCCCTACCGCGCCGTCTCCGTCCTCCTCCCGCTCGTCGTCGTCGTCAGCGCCGCCATGGCCAAGGAGGCCGTCGAGGACTGGCGCCGGAAGCAGCAGGTGAGCGCGCACTGCTCTGCTCTGCTGTACCTCACGTCCAGGGGTTCAGCAAGGCATTAGGACTGGTGGATGCTGATCCCTTTCGCCCGCCGGGTTGGTTGGGTTGGTTGGCCTGACGGCCTTGGGGTAGGCAAATGGGGTTCGTTGGATTTGTTGCTCAATGCTCAGGGATAATGGGTGGTTTTGGTCTGAGGCCTTGTTTAGATTCCAAAATTTACCCTCAAATTCCACTATGAAAAAAGAAGATTCTCCATCACATCAAAATGTCGGCATATATATGGAGTACTAAATGTAGATGAAATCAAAAACTAATTGCACAGTTTTATTGTACTTTGCGAGACGAACATTTTGAGCCTAATTAATCAAAATTTAGAAAATTATTACAAAAAAAACAAAAAAGCTACAGTGCTCGGGGGTGGCACTGTGCAGATTTGGCCACCCCCGAGTTCGGCATCTAAACGAGGCCTGAAATGTGGCGCGTCCCCTCTACAGTCAATACTAACGATTTTGTGCACCTACAAGGCAGTTTAATAGTTGCAGTGCATCTCTGCCTCATTTTTTTTACGAGACTCTCAAATGTACAGTGTCCAGATCCCTAGTGGGTAGTTAGAGAGTTCAATGCTTTTTCAGTCACGCAAACGCACTATCATTTGGCTGTAGGATGTAATAAAGGCATGTTTAGCTGCCTGGGATTGTGGACGGCCGTACATGTTATTTTGTTTAATATTTACTGAACTGAATTTGTTTTTGATCTTCTTTTACATAGGACATAGAAGTGAACAATAGGAAGGTTGAGGTGTTTGATGGGATCCAATCATTTCATGAGACAGAATGGAAGAAGCTTCGAGTTGGCGATATAGTTAAAGTTAAAAAGGATGAGTTCTTCCCTGCTGATCTTCTTTTCCTTTCATCTAGCTCTGATGATGGATTATGCTATGTGGAGACGATGAATCTTGATGGTGAGACAAACTTGAAGCGGAAACAGGCATTAGAGGTGACTATGGGCTTGAATGATGACCAAGTTTTCCATAGTTTCAAGGCTTTCATTCGATGTGAGGATCCGAATGAGAAACTGTATTCTTTCTTAGGAACTCTGTACTACAATGGGCAACAATATTCTCTGTCTCCAGAACAGGTCCTGCTAAGGGACTCAAAACTTCGTAATACAATGTATATATATGGCACCGTAATATTTACGGGACATGACACAAAGGTGATGCAAAATGCAATGGAGCCACCGTCAAAGAGGAGTTCAGTTGAACGAAGAATGGATAAAATAATATATCTCCTTTTTGTGATTCTATTTGCTATTGCAACGTTCGGGTCAATTGTGTTTGGGATGAAAACAAAGCATGAGATAAGTCCAGGAAACTATGCATGGTACCTCAGACCAGATCAAGCAAATATATTCTTTGATCCAAACAATGCATCATTTGCAGCCTTCTGCCATTTTCTCACAAGCCTGATGCTGTATGTGTGCTTGGTGCCTATTTCATTGTATATATCGATAGAAATTGTCAAGGTGTTACAGAGCACATTCATAAATCAAGACCAGAATATGTATTGTGCAGAGTCTGATAAACCTGCAAGAGCTCGCACTTCAAATTTGAATGAAGAACTTGGTCAAGTTCATACTATACTGTCTGACAAAACAGGGACATTAACATGCAATTCAATGGAGTTCTTGAAATGTTCTATTGCTGGTGTTGCTTATGGAAATATGCCTACAGAAGTGGAGACGTGTTATGGAGAAATAGCTGAAACTACTGGCAGTTTTGGGCACAACGACACTGCTGAATTCAAGAGATCAGTCAAGGGGTTCAATTTCACTGATAGTCGTTTGATGAATGGAAGATGGGCCAAAGAATGTTCTAGGGATGCTATAGAAATGTTTTTCCGAGTGTTAGCTGTTTGCCATACTGCAATTCCTGTGGCAGATAGAAATTCTGCTGGTATGCCTTATGAAGCTGAGTCTCCTGATGAAGGAGCTCTTGTTACAGCTGCAAGAGAGTTTGGTTTTGAATTTTATCATAGGACACAAACGACTATATCAGTGCATGAGTATGATCCTGTTGTTGGTGGAAAGGTGGATAGGTGCTTATCTTTTCCACTGTTCTTAGCGATTATTCTTCAAAAGTGTCAACATTGCCAACGTCATGATTCCTAATTTTTATTTCAGAACATATAAACTACTCAACATCTTAGAGTTCAGCAGTGCTCGTAAGCGTATGTCTGTTATTGTGAGGACAGAAGAGGGTCGACTATTTCTCTTCTGCAAAGGAGCTGACAGGTTCTATAATTGTTTTTACATGTGATGAAAATCTTCTATGTTTGACACTGCATTTCCCGTTTATAAGTACATATCCATGTCATGATAGTGTTAGCCTTAAAGTTGTGCAGCATATTTGAACTATTGCTGCTATTCTAGAGTGGACCTTTCTTCAGAGTTGTGAATTTCACATGCTAATATTTTCAACCTTCAAGTTCTGTTGAAATAAATATATCATTATCTTTTCATCTCTGTGCTTCAGTGTAATATTTGAAAGGCTCTCCAAGGATAATGGAACAGCTTGTCTGACCAAAACGAAGTGTCACATTGATGAGTATTCTGAGGCAGGTCTCCGGACCCTGGCACTTGCATATCGTGAACTTACTGAAGAACAATACGTTGTATGGAATCTGAAGTACTCGTCTGCCAAGAATTCTGTACATACTGATCATGATGCAGCTGTTGAGAAGGCATCAGAAGACATTGAGAAGGATTTGGTTCTCTTGGGTGCTACTGCTGTAGAGGATAGATTGCAAAATGGGGTGCGTTGACTTCTACTTGGTGTTTCTTATTTTCTTAAGATAAGAGTCTTGTATTCATCTGAAACTCTGAATAGACAAACTTCTTTTCTATTTTTGTTTTGTTAACCATTCTTTTTTGAACATTAAATACAGCAGGGGACGCTCCCCGCTGTAATTTGTTAACCATTCTTAGTGATCACCATACTCTTTTCCTGCGCACAATATATTTATTGTGTTACTGTCACATAATTTGTTTCTTTTTTAGATAGTTTGTTACATAGTATGTTTCTTCTTTAGGTAGTTTGTCACATAGTTTCACTTGTAATCTTGTTTTGATATTTATTGAGGATAAATTACCACTTTTTATGTGTCAAAGTGTAAACAAATGTTTAACTCATGGTCAAATCATTGCTTGTATCAACTCTATCCTTGCAGGTCCCTGAGTGTATTTACAAACTTGCACAAGCTGGAATTAAGATCTGGATTTTAACTGGAGACAAGTTGGAGACAGCTGTAAACATAGGGTTAGTTCCATTCCATATGCTCTTACATATCTGAAAAACTGAGATCACAATACCTTAAAGTTTAATGTATGTTGGTGCTTGGTATCTAGTTAACAGCTGTAAACATAGGGTTAGTTCCATTCCATATGCTCTTACATATCTGAAAAACTGAGATCACAATACCTTAAAGTTTAATGTATGTTGGTGCTTGGTATCTAGTTACGCTTGTAACCTATTGAGGAAAGAGATGGAGGAAATTTTTATCACACTGGAGAACTCAAGTACAGATGCTTCAGAGGGGTCCAGTGTAGAAGGAAACAAAATGGTATGAAATCTAGAAACGAAGACACTTACTTTTTCTTACTTGCATGTATGTATAAATAATTGCAGAAAATTTACACCGTTTTTGAAATGCTAGCGAAGTCCTAGATGTTTTTTTTCATGAAATGCACATAAATGTCAATAAGTATCAATACTATTGGATCATCTGAATAGTGTATAGGGCAAACGGATGGGCTGTATAAGTTGAGTTTATGTTATGTATATAATGATGTTTGTAACCTTTTGTATCTTATCATACAGGCCGCGTTTGAAGAAATTGATAGGAAATTACAAGATGCTAGAGGAAAGATTTCCCAAAAAGGAACTTCAACTTCATTTGCTCTTATCATTGATGGCAATGCTCTGACACATGCTCTCACGAGCCGCCTTAAGAACTCATTTCTGGATCTAGCAGTCAACTGTGCATCTGTTTTATGTTGTCGGGTTTCACCAAAACAAAAGGCACTGGTGAGTAACAAGATAATGCATCTGTTTTACTATTCCTTAATAAGTTTATGCTGGCATTTAATTTATCCATTATAGTGAACACTAGTTTGCAGCTTCTATAGCTACTGGGTACTGTTGCAGGTCACCAGGTTGGTTAAAATTAGGACAAGTAAAACTACTTTAGCTATTGGCGATGGAGCAAATGATGTTGGTATGCTACAAGAGGCTGACATTGGGGTTGGAATAAGTGGTGCTGAAGGAATGCAGGTCTATAGTTTTGTGCACTACTTTCATTTTTGGATCTGTCACTTAGCCTATTGTTATGAATCTTGCCTATGCTTTGATTCTTGAAATGGACGAAAAAGATCAACAATTGTAATTTATCGTTTTTATTTGCAATATTTAGCCAAATTACTCGCTTGAAAGTCAAGTTGGATGGAAGTTTTAGCTTCCTCATGAAGTTTATTCCGTACTGTATTTTAGGACAGAATGACTGATCATGTGATAGGACTTTGCAACTGATGATCAGTTGGTTAAATATATTGATGACCAATTGACCTTGTGAAAAGAGCTTTTACCCAAGCTAGCTTCATCAATGTTTCAAAAAGCACGGTGCGCGAGGGAGGTGGTTAGGCTCTCCTAGCACCTGGGCGTTCCTAGGCAATTCTACTTTTTCTGCTTAGCTGGAGGAATGCCTCATTGAATAGAGAAAATATGGCATATTACAATTTTACAACGACAATGTTGGTATACTGCATGCATCCATGTGTTTTATGATCATAATTTATCTTTCTCTCTCTCTCTCTCTCTCTCTCTCTCTCTCTCTCTCTGGTGTGTAAGGTCTCACTTTAATACATAGATCAAGTTCTAAGCCACTCCTGGTGAAAAAACACCTAGGTGCTAGGCAAGGTGCTGCTGCTCTGCCTAGTACTACATTTTAGAACAGAAACGTCATGCCTTTTTTCTTTTGGTTTTTGTGTCTGCTTTATGTTATCTAACAACTGATGGTGCTTTGTATTACAGGCTGTTATGGCAAGTGACTTTGCAATAGCACAGTTTCGTTTCTTAGAGCGATTACTTCTTGTGCATGGTCATTGGTGTTATCGTCGGATTGCAGCTATGGTAAAGCACTGCCCCCTCTGCTTGTTGAACTCTTCAGTGAACTAGTCCCTCCAGTCTCATTTTCTTCTCCTTTAGGGCATCGACATGGTTTCTGGGTGCCCTAACGATATGTTTTATTCTATGGATATATAAGTACTTTTCATACTGGATATACTAATATGGTTTTAATGTTAAAAATCAAATGCTTGTATCACCTAAACAATTTCCTTGCAATATGATCATGCCTCTTCATTTTTTTTCCTTTTACCTCACGAAAGAATATTACTTGTGTATCCAGCTAAGCTTATGTGCCATTTTGATACACCAGATTCAACCTTCCCTTGGCTTGCAATATACCTAACTTTCCAATGCTTTTTTTTTTGGTATTATATAGCACTAAGTAGCAAATTTTGGTGTTCTTATCGAGCTCTGTTAGTCTAGTTCTTTCATTGTATAACAGTCTGCATTTTGTTTGTGATATGGACAGATATGCTATTTTTTCTTCAAGAACATCACATTTGGCTTTACGCTTTTCTGGTTTGAGGCTCATGCTATGTTCTCAGCACAACCTGCATACAATGATTGGTTCATATCTTTCTATAATGTTGCCTTCACATCTCTTCCTGTCATCGCCCTCGGTGTTTTTGACAAGGATGTCTCTTCCCGTGTTTGTCTTGAGGTTTGTAACCTATCAGATTCATATTTAATGTTGTGATATATATGTGAACTTCGGTCTTGGAGTCAGTGTTTGTAGCGTTGCATTGGTTGATTTCTTTTTCTTTCTATAAATCACCTTTTGCTCCCTTGCATACCATAGGTTCCTTCATTACATCAAGATGGTGTGAATAATGTATTCTTCAGTTGGTCCCGAATACTCAGTTGGATGTTAAATGGGATGTGCTGTTCAATAATTATTTACTTTGGTTCCCTCAACGCTATTCTGGTTCAGGCTGTCCGACAGGATGGTCGTGTTGCTGGGTTTGACATTCTTGGGGTGACCATGTACAGTTGTGTAGTGTGGACTGTGAACTGTCAGTTAGCTCTCTACATCAGCTACTTCACCTGGATACAGCATTTTGTCATCTGGGGCAGCATACTGATCTGGTACACTTTCCTGGTCATCTATGGATTGTTTTCCCCAGCAATATCAACCACTGCATATCATGTTTTTGTGGAAGCTTGTGCGCCTAGCCCTTTGTACTGGTTATCTATTCTAATGATTGTGGTGACAGCCTTGATCCCATTCTTTGTCTACAAAATATCGAGAACACTGTATTACCCACAGTATCATGATCAAGTTCAGAGGGCTAACTCAAAGAATTGGTAGTGCCAGTTGTATAAGATGCTACTGAATGAGGGTATGTACAGTCAGTAATTTGGTTTAACATACCACATGGTTTGCTTTCAAGATCATGATGTCAGACGTCAGAGGTAGTGTATATAAACAAAGTTGGCTGTTTAACAGATCTTGTATATACGGTTTATGCCCACAAAGTTGTAGATTCGGGTTATGGCAGACTGGCAGTGTATCTGTCAAATATCAGAACACAATGGTGACTTCTCAGTCTTCCGGAAGGAACTGCAAGCGGCAAATTGATTCTTTTGGATCTATGGCCCCACTAGGACACATTTTTCATTTGTTGTGGATGGGGGTCATCATGGAAGCAGACTGAAATTAGGATTTACATAGAATGATGTATAGCATGTCGGTAACTGCGAATATGAGTTCCTTAATGTATGTAGTATTGTTCTAGGAAAATTAGCGATCTTGTAGCATCAAACTGTGGCTTGTATGTAGTATTGTTCTAGGAAAATTAGTGATCTTGTAGCATCAAACTGCAGCAATAAAGGTATAAACTCCACTATGAGTAACCATTTTCCACTTCGGATTGACAGGTCTCAAACTAGGTGCACTTGTAGCCTTCAAGGATCAAGATGACCCTCCACCGCGCCGCCACCCCCCCCCCCCCACCCCACCCCACCCCGCGCGCGACTAATCTAAAATTCTGGCATCTTTGTACCGCTTAGTTCATTTCACCCTTGTGCCTCAAAGTGTGTTTCTAGCCTACTGCACAAAGTTTTATAACCTAGTTCTAACCCTACTCTAGCATAACAATTCTAAGGATGTAAATACATGGAAATAATTACTCAAAGTAATGGAAAAGGGTTAGGAATACGCTGATGTTTTCCCGAGCTATCCAAGAGTTGACAGTCCTCACTAGTCCTTGTTGGAGCACCCACTAAAAGGTATTGCTCCCCCATGATTTGCGCAAGGATCATGTGCTCTCTACGGGTTGATTCTTCACCACTCCAGCACGGGCAATCACACACAATTGTTTACACCATGAGTTAGGCCTCTCACAATCGCCACCGAGAGATCATCAAGTTTCCAATCACCACCAAGTCGTCTAATGATGTTATGATGCCGATCACCAAGAGTAACAAGCACAAACTCTTACTTGACCTAACCAAGCCTAATAAGAAGAGTGGATACACACTTGTTACTTCCTAAGCACTAATGGAGTGCTTAATCTTCAAATTAGCAAATCCAAATCACTCCACTAGCCTCAAGCTCTCTTTCAGTCACCAAAGAGTGTATGCAACTGATCTAAATGCCGAGAGAGCTCTCTTGCCCAAGATGGAGGGGTATGTATATGCTCCCACTCCAAAAACTAGCCATTTGAACTCCACTCAGCAAAAAACCACACCACAGGAAAAAGTCTGGTGTGCATTTGAACTGATCATCAGAGTTTTTCGTTTGGTGCTTCTCCAATGGCTATTTTTAAACTAGTACTGACTATACGACCTTATAGCGCTTCATCCAGTGGTACCAAACCCTTACTAGAACCTCTCTGTCTCTGGTGAGCACCATATGCTCCAGTGACACACCGAATATTCCGATGAGTCTAGGAGCTCTCTACTCCCTATTCTGAAGCATTGTTGACTTGTAGCCATTTCTCCAATGTTGTCTTCTCCGATGGCACTGAAGGAAGCATTGTTCATTGAACAATATTACCACTACACATCTCTTTCTCCAGTGCACCCTTGACTAGGGCACCAGATAAATCTGGTGCTATCAAAACAACTTCATTCTCTTCCATTTCAAACAACTTGAGAATGGACTAACTTCCAATTGATCTTAGGGCTACCTCTGAGCTACGTAGTTCTATGTTTGATAAGTGTGCACCACACCCACTCGCTAGACTCACTTAGGTCAAGCTACTACTAAAGGAAAAACAAAGTCCTAAACTACTTTAAGTGTCTCTCAACTCCAAACGACACTTAGAACTAGTCCGTCCTTAACCTTGTGGCTCACCCTTTGAAAACCAAACCAAAATCCACCAATAGGGGCATGAAAACCATTGATTGCCCATTAATCAATCATCGTTGTGACCTAACTTATTAGAATGCCTTTGCAGAACACATGTTAGTCATAATGATTGTGTTGTTATTAATTGCCAAAACTGAATTAGGGGCCTCGATGCTTTTACTTTCAACAATCTCCACCAATGAAAGGTCAATAGGATCATCGTCAGCTAGCAAATACCAAGAGTGATAACCCTTTATCTTCACCTGATTAAATTCCAAGCCAAATGCTTAAAGACGTGCACACTTGCTAATCACTCACTCTAGAAGATCCTTAATCTTGACTAGAATCATTTGCAAATGCTCTCTAACTCACTAGAGGCCTCCAAGATATGTGTAGTAATAGTGTGGTAAAAAAGAGAGCTTCAAAAGAGCTATTGAACACAAGTATATATAGGCCTAAGAGAGATAATTGCCATATATATACTTGTGTAGTTATAGAGAGCTATGCTATTTTGATGCTGCATGTGCACAAAAAGCCTTGCAGGCTTGCAACGAAGTGTGTGAGGGATACTACGGGCAGCCATTCATCTCACGAGGGGAATACCGATCTCCTCCACCGCGTACAGACCCAACACTTAGGGCCAAGTGTTGTTGGGCCATTTTGTAATAGATCTGGCCCACCAAAACGCTTGGCACGTGCCGCCAACACGATGCCACACATATGTAGAGAGTAGATGCCAGAGCACTCTTGGACAATAAACGGAGATGGCTTACGCAAATTCTCCCATGGGTATATATTTTAATATTTAATATGACTGGAGCATAAAATCTAATAGTCTGCCCATTTGAAAAATAATGCAACTATAGCATAGCATTGAGTCAAAACATCTTAAATTTGACTAAATAAATATAACAAAGTATCAATATTTGTGATGTGAAATAAGTGCCATTAAAAGGATATCTATTTAGTGTCATATTGAAATTTGATCAAACTTACATAGTTTCATTATGGATGAAACTAGAACTGTATTTTTTTCAGGACCAAGATAAAGAAAGTGTCGGTGTCTAGAGGACCGGGTGTCTAAACAGAGCGACGAGTGAATTTGTATATGCGCGTCTAGGTCTTGACGGTGTGCAAAGCAGACACAAGAATGTATACTGGTTCAGGCATGAACGGCCCTACGTCCAGTGAGTTTCGCTGCGGCTCGTGTTGCCTTGCACCAGGGTGCTCGTAGTAGGTGTTACAAGCTTTTGAGAGAGATAGAGAGAGCAGATCCTAGGTCTCTTGTGAGTGGTGGTGCTTGATATGTGGTTTCGATTGAGGCGGGCTCTAGCTGTTGTTGCTTGATCGTCCCCTTAGATGTGGCCTCTGCCTCCTCTTTTATAGCTTCTAAGGGGAGGACCCGGGTTATATTCATGGTAAAGGGGTAAAAAACGGGAAGAATGAAAGAGAAAAACAAAACTCCTCCTTATCCGGGGGAGCAGTCCCCCTGTAGCGTGGAGACGTACTGGGTGTTGATCTTTTGGCCTCTCCATCCGCTGGTGTGACGTGTCGTAGCCTTGCCTTGATCTGTACACCTCTGTGCCGTGAAGGTGGGCGGCGTGTGCTCCTGGATTTTCGTAGCAAGGAGGTTAGGTGGCACAGTTGCCGTCACCTCCATTGCTGTGGAGGTATGGATGTCGTCGTGGTAGAATGACCGAAGTCATGTCGAGTCAGGACGTGGTTCCCGTGCTCCTGTTGACTGTGCACGATCACGTCCATCCCATCGATGGTAGCGAGTGCCCCTTGTCTGAGGGTTCCACGTGCCCCTTGGGCGAGGCGGAAACGCGCCGCGGGGTGTCGAGCGCTTTTGATGACACCGTGGGGGCTCGGGCGAGGCGGAGAGATGTCGCCCGAGGCCTCTCCGCAGAGCTCGGGTGAGATAGGGTTCGCTGTTCGTGCCTCAAGAGGCTGACATGCTGCCAGTACGGTTTTAACAAACGTGCAGGGTGCCGTAGGGTATTTTGATATCTGACAAAAAGCAAATTTTATCCTAAAATGTAAAAAATGAAGTTTATTTTTTTTTCAAATTCATAGAAATAAGTTTATCCTAACATCTGTCACGATATTTTTTCCCCGCTTTGGCAAGAACGAGAGGAGACAGGAGAGCCCCCGCACTGGAGCGCCACGTCAGACGTCACGCAAAGCGAACTGCACGGAGGCGTGGACCCCACTGCTCCCTCCTTCCGACGCGCGCAAACTTCCAAACAGCTCCACTTGCTTTCAGTTTTGGTTCCGTTCCACACACTTCCCATCCCCCGGACGCGGGACGCTCACTCCACTCTGCCTCTGATCCCGTGCCGGGTGCCGCCATTTCCCGTGCACCCCCACCGCCGCCCCGCCGCCGACGCGATCCCCATCACGCGCCGCCCATGGCGCCTCACCTACTCACCCCACCGGCCCTCACCATTACGTGCGCCGCCGCCCCAGGCCGCCTCGGCGGCGCCGGATCGGCGGACCCGCGGGCGCCCAGGCCACGCGCGCCGTCGCGCACCTTCTTCTGCTCCTCCCCCGGCAGAGCGCGGCGGGGGATGAGGAGGAGGAGGAAGGGCTTGAGCGTCGCGGCGGAAGGAGCGGAGCCGGGTGGGCCCGCGGGGCCGATGCGGCTCAACGAGTACATGGTCGCTGTCGACCGGCCCCTCGGCGTCCGCTTCGCCCTCGGTGTCGACGGACGCGTCTTCGTCCACTCCCTCAGGAAAGGGGTAAGTGACTAAGCGGGGAACGAGCAATGGGAAGCAATTGGCGAGCTGACATAGTGACATCCGGCTGCTGCATGTGGTGATGCGTGGCAGGGGAACGCCGAGAAGTCCAGGATCATCATGGTCGGCGACACGCTCAAGAAGGCGGGCGGCGACGGTGAAGGCCTCGTCACCATCAAAGACCTAGGTGACACGGAGTACGGTACCAGTAATGTCGTTATGTTTCACTCGTCCAAAGACTAGCGTCTCTGTGAAATTTAGTGAGCCATCCGGACCCTGTCGTTTTCGGTCAGTGTGTCATATAAGATTGCTTATGATCCGAAGTGCCTTTGCTGTTTTTTTGAACTCTGAAATATTATATACCCTGGTCTAGTGAAATTCCTATGTTTGAAAGAAGTTTTAAAATGGACTTGTAACTAATAATTTCTGGACTATGCGTTAAGCTTAGTAATTTAGGATGCTTATTCAATGGCTCAAATGAAATGGTTCTTTGTTAGGGTAAATATTTCATGGCACAGAACAGTACTCCGATGCACTGAACATACAAGTTTCAGCTCTGTGCTTTCCCAGACATTGAAGTGCACATATTCTTAGTAGTGTAGCAGTCGGCGATTTTAAATTGAGCCCTAAACTCTTAATTTCTTGACAAAGTACCCATTGGAGCACCAACTTCCTGAAAAGTTAAGATACCAGCAATCTAGCAGTTCAGTACCATGAACATGATCTATTTCCCTTAAGAATTGAACAACGTCGGATGGAACTACTGCATGGTTATGCTTCATTCATATGTTCTCTTTAACTTGTATCCAGGATTGCGCTGAGGGACAAGGCAGGACCATGCAGCCTCGTCCTTGAGAGACCATTTGCTCCTTTTCCAATCCATCAGTTGCATCAGAATGAAGATTACCACATTCTATTTAACAGAGGGCGGGCTGCTGTTGCCTCCTGGAATAGTGCTGTTTTGTCCACAAAGCTGAATGGATCTTTTACTGGGGATGGAAAATCTGGTTTTGCTGTATTCTCCCCAAGGTTGCTAAGTTCTCAAGGATGGGCTCTTTTGTCTAATGAGAAAGGTGGACTCAATCAGAGTAGCACTAACCTTGCCAATCGCGTAAGTGAGATTGTTGGTTTATATTCTGATGAAGACGATGCCAATGCTGAGTGGGCACATGGTAGCTTTCCTTTGGAGGAGTACATTAAAGCACTAGACCGTGCTAAAGGTGAACTGTACTATAATCATTCACTGGGTATGCAGTACAGCAAGGTATTGGAAGACTGCTTCTGTTAATTTTCTTAGACATATACATCCATTAAGGTTGTGTCAATAGTCAATACTATGTGTGCTTTCAAGAGCTCAGGACTACTTATCAATATATACCAATAACCATGGCATTTCTTTTACATAAATATTCGCAGATAACAGAGCAAATATTTGTTGGGTCATGTATACAAACAGAGAAAGATGTGAAGATGTTATCAGAAACTATGGTATGTTCCTGACATATGCCACAGGCTTGTCTGATTGGTGCTTTCTGCTTACATTTGTTGCCTGCATTTATACTTCCATTTACCTTACAATCCAGTTAAGTTTCTGATACTTCAAAAGGCTTCAGGGTATTACTGCTGTTCTGAATTTCCAAAGTGAAAGTGAGCGCATTAACTGGGGAATCAATTCTGAGACAATCAACAGTTCTTGTCGTGAGAATAACATCTTGATGGTTAACTATCCTATACGGTATGCTGTAATTCCTCTATGTAGAAGATAAACTTTAGAATGCTTGATTCTAGTTCTTCACTATAGTTATATTGAACCAACTGTTGCTTCCTTTAAAATTTCAGGAAATCGTTATCCCGTGCCAAACAAGACTAGATTTTATATAGGTTAGAATTGTTGTTTATTTGTAGAGCGATGTTGGTGATACTATAGTTGTTTATTTGTTGTTGTGTGGATTAATGTTTTAAGCACTTTATGTCTCATTAATCTGTTAAGCTTATCTCATCCTGCTTCACCCTAGTAGTTATTTGAACAAAAAGGATCTTTATAAATTGTTGGTGAAATCTTTACTTGTTTTGCAGACATGATAGGCTTGCTAACCTTACTTTTATCTGGATGTTTTCAGAGAGGTTGATTCCTTGGACCTAAGAAAGAAACTTCCTTTCTGTGTTGGTCTTCTGTTGCGTCTTATAAGGAAGAACTACTGTATATATGTGACTTGTACCACTGGATATGATAGATCACCAGCATGCGTGATATCATACTTGCACTGGGTTCAAGATACACCTCTCCATATTGCTCACAAGTTCATCACTGGTTTGCACTCTTGTAGACCTGACAGGTAATTATTGTTGAGCAACATTGCATTAGTCGATCTGTTTGATGCTAAATCAACGAGGACCCTGTTTATTGTGACTGCTGCTGCAGTTGTTTTTATGGTTATTGGTTTCAGAACTGAAAAATGGTTTAATTATGCAGAGCTGCAATTGTTTGGGCAACTTGGGATCTTATTGCTTTAGTTGAAAATGGAAGGCATGATGGTAGTCCCACACATTCAGTATGTTTCATTTGGAATAGTGGTAGGGAGGTAAGTTCCTTTTATACAAAAATGTTACGTATTTGGCATAAAAATATTTGTTCAAGTCAGTGTGAGACATCATGGTATGATCTTGACAATCAATAACTCGAGGGGTTGACTTGCACGTGATATTGGCTCCAGGGCGAGGATGTAGAGGTGGTTGGAGATTTTACAAGTAACTGGAAAGACAAAATAAGGTGCAACCACAAGGGTGGGTCAAGATATGAGGCTGAAGTTCGACTTCGACATGGAAAGTACGTTGCCACTTGCTTGTTTTCGTGGCTGAGGACAGCATCTATCTATCCCACCATCTTCTGATCTCTTTGCTCCAGATAGTTATCGAGTTAACTGAAACTAACCACTAACCCCATACTCATTTAGGTACTATTACAAGTTTATTGTTGGGGGCCAGTGGAGGCATTCGACTTCACTGCCTATAGAAACAGATGAACATGGGAATGTCAACAATGTGATCAGAGTAGGTGACATTGCTCGGATTCGTCCTGCTCCAAGCCAGCTACATATAAAAGTATGTCAATCCACTGCCTTCAGTGCCTCCATTGAACTTCTCACCTGTCTACTACTCCCTCTGTCCAAAAAAAAAAAAAAACGCAATTCTAGCTTTGAACCTGGACATGGCGTGTGTCCAGGTTCAAAGCTAGAATTGCGTTTTTTTTACGCAGGGAGTACTTTGCAATTTAGGCATTCTCATGTTTTCGCTGATCAAACCCTACATGAGTTTGTTTGGTGCTAACGTGGAAACTTAGTAGAATCTGTAGCTTACTAGTTACTATAGCCAACAATCATATCTCTTATGGCAGGACCCAACTGTTGTTAAGGTCATAGAAAGGGCGCTAACTGAGGACGAGCGGTTTTCATTGGCGTTTGCAGCACGCCGCATGGCATTTGCGATCTGCCCAATCAGATTGTCCCCAAAGCAGTAGACGTGTCATCCTTTTCTGAGCGGAACCAGGCGTCATCGAGGACCAGCAATTTTCTTAGCTACAGAAAACTCATGTAATGTAGAAAACAGAGGGGCCTTCTTACTGTATGTATCCGTTCACATACAACCCGGAACGTCGATAAGTGGCTCAGCAATGAGCACAGTGTACACCTCTGTGTAATTCTATGGACTGTATACCTGAAATAGACTCCATTTCAGACAATATGACACTCTTGAGAATCTGAGGCAGGCTCGCAAATGGCCAGTGAACAAACTCTGCAATCTACTACAGCTCTCAGGGGATGGGAGAGATGACTACTTTGCCGGTTGCTCTCCCGGTCTCAAGGTAGGAGAACGCCTCCACAACCTGCGAGAAGGCGAACGGCCCCTCCGGGTCGATGAGCGGCTTCACCTTCCCTGACTCGAGGTACGGGTTGAGCTTCCCCAAGACGGCCCCGTCGGAGGTGACGACGAACCGGAACCCTGGAGGGCTGACGGCGCCGGTGAGGACCACCACTCTGCCATCTTCCTTCACTACCTTGACAGCCTTGTCACCCTGACCTGAAATGAATGAAACCCATGCATGGTGAAACGCAAAGGGCAGATCGACTCAGCCGAGGCCTGAGGGGGTCACGTGTATTTTGTGGTGGCTGCTGGAGTGCTGGGCATGCATTTGATGATGGTGATCTAATCTTACCGACTGCGTCCAAGACAACGTCGTATTTGTCCGGCAGCTCTTCGAAGTTGTCCTTAGTGTAGTCGATGGCGACATCAGCACCCAGGCTCTTGAGCAGCTCGATCTTCTTGGTGCTGGCCGTCGCAGCCACCTTGGACGCGCCGTAGACATGCTTCGCTAGCTTCATTCCACGACAAGAGCAGCATTGTGCAAGAATGTCCAGTTCAGTCTTTAGACTTATGTACCCAACAATACGTCGAGCTGGAATTCAGACAGCAGCCAGTGTCTGCGCAGTGAAGTTTCAGTGTCTGTCACTCTGATGAGATCTTACCTGGATTGCAAGGGAGCCGACACCGCCGGCGCCACCGAGGACGAGGACGGACTTGCCGGCGGACAGTCCCGCGATCTCCAGGCCCCCGTTGGCGGTCTGGACGGCGAGCGGCAGGCAGGCGGCCTGCGCGAAGTCGAGGCCCTTGGGCTTGAGCGCCAGCAGCTTCTCCTCGACGGCGGTGTACTCCGCCAGCGAGCCGGACTGCTTGGGCCCGTCCAGCGGCTTCTCGCTGATCATGCCGTACACCTCGTCGCCTTCTTTCAGGTTCTTGACCTGGCTGCCCACCTTGACGACCACGCCGGCCACGTCGTACCCCGGCACGGTCTGCAGCAGCGCACAGCATCAGCAAGTTCAGAAACAGATGATTGGTGCACAGAATCGAAAGAAAGAAATGGGTTCGATATGATTTGCAAGACGAGACGAGACGAGGACGGCTGATCATCAGACCGGGAGAGGGGAGTCGGTGGCCTGGAACTTGCCGGCCCGGCGCTTGGCATCGACAGGGTTGAGCGCCGCGGCGACGACCTTGACGAGCACCTGGTCGTCGGCCACGGCCGGCACAGCCGCGGCCTCGTCGAGCTTGAGCACGCTGGCGTCCCCGTACGCGTCGTACACCCAGGCCTTCATCACCCCGGGCACCTCCGTCGCCACCGCGGCCGTGGCCGGGGACGAGGACGCGGACGCCGCCACGCACCGCCCCGACCGACCAGCAGCCTCCGAAGCTGTTCTCCTAGCGGCGGCGGCGGCGATGGCACCGCTGCCCCTCGGCGCCGACGACGGGAGCACGAGCTTCACGGGAGCCTGAGGCGGCTGCGGCAGGAATAAGGACGACCTCGAGTACGAAGTGGCCGGGACCGACGAAGAGAGGAACGCCTGCATTTCTTTTTTCGAGCTCTCGTCTCGGATTCAGTGCCTGTGCTTATGCGCAAACGGAGCAGGATGAGCGTTGCTGGTGCTCTTGAGCGCTGCCAGGCCAGGTGCTGCTCTGTTGTTGTTATCCGTTTGTGGCCGTCGGGATTCGGGAGTGGCGGGGAGCGCTCTGGGTGAGGAAACCTGTGGCTTGGATGGGCGGACGAGTTGGATCCGGCCAGCGCCAGCGTCGATGGGAAAGTTCGATGGCTTGTCGTCTTCTCGATCCGATCCCATCCACTTCCTGGGCTGAACGTGGATACCGCGCCTGCCCGTTCTTGTACTGGGAAGTAAGATCATCTCAAGACACGAGTCATCTAACTTGCCAATTGCCATCCCTGTTTGCCTAACCAAAAGGCAGAAAACAAGCCTCCAACAGTCATGCTATCCACCTCGCCAGCCCAATAGGCTTGCCATATCATGCTCCTGGCTAGGCAAATATAGCATGCGGCAACACGCTTGCCATCCTCCGTCTATGAGCCTGACAGGAGGACCCAAGTCTTGTTTACCTTGTCTTGCTCCAAAAATTAATTGCGATTTGGCTAGTCTGTTGGACTATACTAAAATATAGAGCAAGAATATTATGAAAATGGATAGCCAAATGAAGATATAGAGAGTGAAATTTAGACTATCTGTTGAAGATGCTCTAAGCATGGGAATGAGCGCACCCGGCCTTGGCTTTGGATCCCTCATAGCTAATTTTAGGGTCCATAAGTCGATTAATTTCATTTTCACTTAAAAGACTATGGCCTAACTAGCTCAATAGGTTACGAATATTGTCAGCACTCCATAAAAAATGGGATAAATTACTGAAAAGTATTAAGGCAATACATTAAGGTTATTAGTAATGCATCAAATTAAGTAAGTTTACAAGTGAACTATGATTTTAATTTTATGTATTTTGGAGGCGAAGCTAAGGCTTGTCATTGGGGTCAGTTGACCCCGACAGATTTTGAAAAACAAAGAGAGAATTACTGTACATGATTGCTATTTGCTCCTAATGACCTCGCCTTGCTTCAGCCAAGACCCCGTGGTCTTCTAGCCTGGCTTCGTTTATTTTTCACTCCCAAAATATCATACTTCTTGTTCTACTTTTAAATATGTAAGGCGATTGGTATCGTCTTGTGCTGTAACCAAACTTTATCTTTTGATCATAATATATTCCAGGCAGGGAAGCTCTCCCCTCCGTATGTTCTCATCAAAAAAATCTACTTTTAAATATAAATATGCTTATAAGTCATGACTAACTTATTTTAAAAAGTTGTTATGTGATGAAAGGGTCAACTAATAAATGGCTAGAGGGTGAATAGCCTATAAAAATCTCTACAAATACACTAGAGCAAAGGGTTAGAAACCTAAATGATGAAATGCAATTTTGCTCTAACTCTACAAGGGTTACAAGCCACATATTTCAACAATTCTAGTTATCTATGATCTCTAAGTCAAGCAAATGCTAAGTCACTATAAGCTAAGTTAGTGAGCTCTCAAAGACTAGACTAAAGAGCCTCACTAACTACACTACTCAACAAACAATCTACCTCTCAAAACTAATTACACTAAAGAGCTTAGCTACATTAGAATGTAAATACAAGATAGTGTAGGGTGATTATACCACCATGGCAAGAGAGATGAACCAATCACAATATGAATATCAAGTCAATCACCAGGAGAAATCCAATCACAATTTGACACCAAATTTTCTCTCGAGGTTTATGTGCTTGCCGGCACGCTAGTCCCCGTTATGTCGACCAACACTTGGTGGTTCGGCATCTAATAGGTGTTTCACAAACCTAGCTCAACACTTGGGTGCCGTAAGAACCTAGCCACAAGTGAGGTAACTCGACACGAGCAATCCACTAGAGTTACCTTTTGGCTTTCTGCCGGGAAAGGTATAAGACCCCTCACAATCACCGGGAGATGGGCACGAGCAATCACCAACTCATGCCATAATGCTCCTCCACTGCTCTAAGTCGTCTAGGTGTCGGCAAACACCAAGAGTAACAAGAAATTCGTAGCCACAACGATCCCCAAGTGCCACTAGATGCAATTACTCAAGCAAATGCACTAGGAATCACTCTCAATCTCACTTTGATGATGAATCACTAATGGAGATGAGTGGGAGTGTTTGCTTAGGCTCACAAGGATGCATCACTAATGAAAATGTGCAAGAGAGTGAGCCCAAGGCGAACCACTTCTATCTATAGAGCCCCCAAGGCTCAGAGAGTCGTTGGGAGCTCGGGGCTTGATCGAACTCACTGACCGAACTCACCCCAGAGAGTCCAGTCAGTAGGGTCTGGTCGCCCACAGCCGTCCACGTGTCACACCTTCAATTTTGCGTGTTAGATCTCAACGGTCAAATCCCGATAGCGCGAAACGTTGAGTTAGGACCGGACACACCTGAGCAGCGACTAGACTCGGCACCACTCAGGGTCCGGTTGTTTCTAGTAAGCTCCCCAAGCGCTCTTTTATGACCGGACGCAGGCCAGGGTTCGGTCCACACAAAGATTCCCCGCGCACGCTGAGTCAACATGACCAAACTCTGTGAATAGTGTTCACGCAGGGTCCGGTCCTTCGCCACCCTCAGAGTCCAATCATGAAGCTGATCCACCCCTTCTCTGCGCATGATGACCGGACGCACCACCCCGGGTCCAGTCACAACAGTGCGCAAGGTCCCGTCATGACTTGGCCCTCTCGGCCACAGCCCTAGCATTGACCGGACTCTGGCAGCCAGGGTCCGGTCCTGGTCAAGCTAGGGTCCGGTCATAGACTGACGCCTCCTTTTCTTTTTCTATCTCCTCAAACACTTCGCCCTTACTTTCAAGTTGTTAACCACAAAGTATACAACTTATGTGCCCGCGAGTTAGCAATTTTTAAAGCATTTTCAAGGGTTAATTGTTAGCACACTAGGTCCCTAAATGCATATGCAAGAATCATGTCACCTAGTGGCACTCGATAACCGCTTAGCTAAAGATTTTCCCTCTTTATAGTATGGCTATCGATCCTAAATGTGATCACACTCTATATGTAGTGTCTTGATCACCGAAACAAAGACCTATTTGATACATTTGCCTTGATCGACACTTGGTTTTTGTTTTTCACTTTCTTCTTTTCCAAGTTGGAGTTTGATCACAATCATCACATGTCCATCTTCATCACCATGGATCTCTCATTGTGCTCCATCACTTGGATGTACCAACCTAACTCATGATCACACTTGATGACATAGGTTAGTACTTATGTTTCATCAATTATCCAAAACCAAACTAGGGCTTTCATCAATCCATCTTACCTATTGGGTCATCAGGTTTCAACTCTATTCACTCATTTTATACTTGAGTCCGGACCTTGTGATTCATTTACTTTACTTTTGTGGATCAGATCCATTACTCAATCGGTCATCCCAGCCCATTCTCATCTCTACTGGGAAGTTAATTTCTCATCTCAAAACATAAGTATATTATCAAATTTATAGAGAAGATTTAACAACTACCGCATAAAAAAGCACATTATAAAAATATAAAAATTAATGATCATATATAGTAAAGTGAACAATAATAGTGAATGTGAGTAATTTGTATTCAAATTCTAGAAAGTTATTTTGCATTTTTAGTGGCATAGGCAATTAGTTTAGATGAAATTTAATAGGTCACTTTAGATTATTCTGAATGATGGCACAAGTGGGTAATTTTGGTGAAGATCAAGGTGTTGCCTTAAATTAATTTTCATAATGAGTTACTGGCATATGCAAATAATTTATATACTGACTAGGCCTATGCCCACGTGCTGCACTGAGAGAGAAAAAAATTTCAACACACATGTTAACTCTAAATTGATTTTTGGATAATGCAAATCAAACAATCAAAAGACATCAAGCATACAATGAGATGGTCTAGGGTTCACACAAAAAGTTGACGATGTCTGAGAAATAAAACTTGTGCTATGAGTTGCCAAATTTAACATAGTCAATGGCAGAAAATGTACGACTTGGGAGAATTAAACAACGTGACAACAATCATATACGTAGGGGGTGACACTTTTTAGATGATGCTATATATCCAAAGAATCAACCCAACTATATATTTATTACATCATCATACATGTGGAATGCGTGTTTTCACTTAAGCAAAACGTGCAGTTCAAATGCCATCGTCAAAACCAATTTTTTCTTATTATTTCAATATATTTCTATAATACCATTAGCAAGAAGAATATCAACCTTGTCGAACTTGGTTTATTTTTTGTGATGAGTTGCGTATAAATTAGTGTAGTGGTTTCTCACAAAGTGATGAAAATTCAAACCTTGAAATTGATCGAAACAATATAATAATTAGTAGAGCTAGCCACGAGCCACAATCCCAAAACAACTACTGCGATTTCACAATGCATCGAAGGACATTACTCAAATTGCACGATATCACTGAAATTCACCACATTAAAAAATGCAGTCCAAGCATGACAAACACTATGACAAAAATCATTTTTACGTACGGTAAAAAATAATCTTTAGGAATGGTTCCTAAAATTGACACTACGCCATTTGTCGTAAAGATAGGGATTTTGTAGCATCATGGATTTAACCATTTGTAGAAACATTTCTAGAACAGTCGTTAAGAAATCTGCCCCTAAAAGTATGCTTTTTAGGGACGGTCTCTTTAGAACAACCGCTCCTAAAACCACGTTTACAGATGCGGTTACCTTAACGCAAGTGTTCTTGGAACTACTTTTTCACTGAAAACATATTTTAAGTGGTTGTTGTTAGCTTAAACAAGACACCCATGAAAATGTATTTTTAAGGGCGGTTTGTTCATGCTGAATCGCCGCTGAAAATCTATTTAAAATTTTGAAATTTCCTACCATCTTTAAAATCTTGGTTTCCCATCAAATTTAGATCCCATTCTGTTTCATTCAAAATAAAATATATATATTGAGATTGCATTCCTAATCATATGATGATGCATTTATATATATCAATGATAAATACCAAGGTTCATTCTACCAAAGAGGCAAAGTTTAGAAAGGTGGGTAAAGAGGCCAATGCAAAATGGTTTTCTTTGTGCCATTGGCCCCTTCTTGTTTCTTTTAGAAGTTTTACACCTGATATAGTCCTATGAATAATCTGGCTAACCAGTTAGACATTTATTTGAGAGCTGGCATCTCCAAATTATTAATTATGCATAATGGTTTATTGTTGTAGTGTGGGTGCTGCTCTCTATTAAATTTATTTATTTATTTATTTGTTTATATATATCTCATAACTATGGGACAACGATCCAGTCATCTGGACAAGACGATGTAACTGTACTCCCTCTGTCCATAAACAATGCACTTCTCGCTTTTCCAAAAATCAACCAAATTCAAGTTCAGTTGAGTACTTGAGTTTATAAAAAAAAACAGTATCAACATTCATGTTTTTAAATAGGTTTACTATGCAAATATATTCTATGATCAATCTAATGTATTTATTTGGTATTATAAATGTTCGTATATTTTAATAGATTTGATCAAACTTAAAATTATTTGATTTTTAAAAAACGTTGAGCGGACAGAGTATCTCCTGCTGGCATATATATGTACCCCAGAACAAGACGTGTATAAGAGCAGAAAGGCAGTGTCGTGTGTGGAACAAGACGTGTACAAGGGCAGAAAAAGGCAGTGTCATGTGTGAATGTCCGCACATACTAACCGGGGTGATAAAGAACAAGGGAAGCTCACATGCACGCTATAGCAACAGGAAGCATTAGGACAAGGTTGACAGAGAAGACGCACAAAAGCCTTTCCCAAACATCCACACACATTCTTTCTGGAAACTACGATATCCCCCTCTTTCCCACTACAGAAGCATCCAACCAAAGGGACATGTTGCACCAGTGTCTCAAAAAAAAAAAAAAAGGAAAACCCATGCATGCAGCCACATGCATATGTATATGCCATTAGAAATGAAAATGGGACAGATATTCCCTATATCGTCTATCCAAAAGGATTTTAATTTGAATACGATTTGAATCTAGATACTCATAGTTGGATTTTCTAAACATAGTGGAAGACTGTTCCTGGAAGTTAAACCTGATGACAATACAAAGGAATGAAGCGGAACAAAGGATGAGGGGCCATCTAAAAGCTGTTTCTGTGATCTTTCTTTTGTCTGTCTCTGTAATTTTTGCTGGCTCTATGTTGAGCCTGGGATGTTGGTCAGGTTTTCGTTGTGATGTCTCTGGGTCTGTAGTTGTCCTCGAGCTAGAAACCTTGAAGTAAGTTGGTGGTCGTAAGTCTGCAAGGTCTGGCATGTCTATTTTCTTTTTTTTTTTTTGCCTGAAACAGTCTACAAAACTCTGTATTTCCGTTAGATCTAATGGAAATGGGGGATGCCTCCGGTTTGACAAAAAAATGTGATAGGTATCAATGTCCAATGCACCTAGCATATCCATATCCAATTCTGTAAATAAAAACAACTACAAGCACTACTGTAGAAATCTAGCAATACTATAGAAATGATTTATAACGGGAGTTCATTTTTTTTACAATGGCAGCTCAATCTACAGCCGCATCTACAAATCGATCCAAACAAAGCCACCTCTAGAAATGCATTCGTAGAAGCGAGTGTTCAGCCGTCTCTACAAATGGACTTATTTTTATAGACGGCTCTCTAAAAATAGATTTCTAGAGGTAGTTAAATCTAGAGCCGTCTCTAAAAATAGGTGCAGCATCGTAAAATTCAAGACTTAAAACAGTCTCGGATGGATAAACGATCAAAATTAAAGTTGTAGATCTCGAAAGGCTATGCAACTTTGTAGTTGAAAACCTTTTCATTTGAAATCATCTATGAGGAAATTTTGTTTGAATTTCTCACATTTAAAATTTAAAATTTTCAAACGACCTTAGATGGTTAAATGACTAAAACCAAAGTTGTAGATCTCGAAATTTCATACAACTTTGTAGTTGACAACCTTTTCATTTGAGTTTGTTTAGGATCCCAATACTCATTTCAAAATCGGATAAACATATTACGAGGAGAAAGAATATCTCATATAGACACAAGTTTGGGTGGAATGGTAAGAGAAGCAACGTGCGAGGCCAGAGGTCACGGGTTCCATCCCCTATAACCGTGTAGTGTAGTATTCATAAAAATTATTCATATCTAATCCAATTTCGTCCCTATCACGAGAAAAGAGAGGGATGATCTTTTGCTGTTGCTTATTATAGTTATTATTTTAATTATAGTACTAACATTGTTTTGTGTTATTGATGATCGAGAGCATGCATGTTGTGGAAGATCAAGCATGAGACAACCAAGAAGATTAAAAAACATATGCTTCTTTTCACGCAGATCGTAAGCATTTACACTCTGCAAATCAACAAGCAATAAGTCTACATGTAATACAAGGCAGTACTGTTCTTGATCATGCAAGATAATGCGTTCCTAGTAGGAGTGTTCTATTTTTTTTTCTACAACGTACTGCCAAAAAGGGTTACAAATCTCATGCCTACATCCACTTAATAAAATATTCAGGAGAACAACCGGGAATATCGAATATCGTTGCTTTACCTCACCAGCTGCCTAGCACTTGGTGCATGCTGAGATTCCATTGCTCACCTCTTTGAAGACATTTTAGTTGATGTGTGGAGACACTACTATATAAAATATTTTTAAAGGTGTCTCCCTTTGAATACAGAGACGGCTTTATCAAAAACCAATTTCCAGAGGCTGTTGAAAATTTCACCCGTGTCTAGAAAAATATTTCTAGAGGCCGTTGACAATTTGGCCCGTCACTAAATAAGTGCATCACAAAGTTTTTCAAGTTAAGTTGAACGAAGGCAACTTTATATCAAAGTTACAGTAATCAAAGAGATTTGTAACTTTGTAGTTGATTACTTTTTAAACACTCACATCATATGTTGGAAAAAAGAGATAAATCCCAAAAATCTCATAATAATCAGAAATGTCTGGCCATTAATTCGGTTGACTAATAATCATAATGAATAATAGTCATTGGATTTGTTATATTTTCTAGAAGAAAGGGAAAAATCTAGATTACTCTCTCAAAGTTTGGCTTATGTCCACGTAACCACCTAAAGTAAACGTTTTGTTCAATTTTATTACTACCCCCTTACTATTTTAGTTGGTCCAATTTAGCCCTTAACAAAATTTGTCTTGTTTGTTTCTACACGTAGAAGTTGTGTTTTAATTTCAAATTCTAGGGGATGATAGAGATCATCCTGTTTTGTGCTAGAAAATACATTATGAATAACTCACCACTATGTTTTGTAAATTTTCTATATGTAGTGTTAATTCATTATTAAATTCATAACCTATCAAAATAATGGTGAAAATTTCAAGAAGTATTCTTTTAACATGATGTATGATGTCATGTACCATCTAAAAGAATTTGAAATTAAAACTCAACTTATACAAGGATAAAAAATAATAAATCTTGTTAAGGGGTAAATTGGACCAATTAAAAATAATAAATCTAGATAGAAGCTGTGTTAGGAAATGAACATACGGAGGCAGTAAAAATGACGAAAAATAGTTGTAAGTACTAAATGTATACATGAAGCTTTTAATACTTACTATGTAGCATAATTTTTTGAATTGTGCTCAAGCACGGATTGATGGAATAGTTTAACTAATTATTATTGATGAAAAAATATAAATCTGACCTTTTTCGGCCCTATAATATATATAAGTCTTATATCTGAAACAGGCAGATCATAAGACAATAATAGTCTAGCTAGTGGCCGACCTTTTATTAGTTATTAACCTAATCCAAAAGTACAACCTATGGGCGCCCCTGCATAGCATTCGTTCGCAAGCTGCATGTACACCAAGTGCAGTATACATAAATTCACCTGACACGACGCATACGTAAGGCTGAAAGGAATCATGGACCACGCGCGTCAACTCTCACGTGGGAGCCCCGTGCAACGTCGATGCGTGCTATAGCTGATTAAGAGGGGATGAGCCGCGTGATGATTGTATCGATGAGAAGGCGTGCGTGGTATATAAACTAACCTCGTATAAAGTATAAATTAATCTTGAAAGCACTAGTTACTTGTGTATATGAGATGATGCAGACAGACTTCAAAAGTTTAAGAAAGCACGGCCACACCGTGGACTATCGATCCGTCTGCAAACTAAATCACCAACCATATATTTTTTTAAAAAGGGGTCTGTTGGGTTCGCGACCAAAATTTACCAATGTCAAAGATTTGGCAGCCAAAAGTTGGGCGAAAAAAGTTGCCAAAGATTTGGCAAGCCAAATGTGAGAAGTTAGCAAGTTTTGTTAGTCAACCAAATACTAGCCAAATCATGGCTTGCCAAATCCTTGGCTCGACAAATTTTGAAAGTGAACCTAGCGGGCCCAAGAACACCCACTACTAAAAAATAAATTTATAGAGATGAACAAAACGAGTTTGCAGTGATGGGTGTGGCACATTTGCCTGTGGCAGACCGGCCTCTACGGCCTCATATGCCCGCCTCTGTAAAGAATTTCATCAGAAATTAAAAAAAAACGAACGTCGTGCCCACTGACGACCACTGAGCCTACCAAGGACCTAGCCCATATGACCATGCCGCCACCCCAACAGGCCCTTGACTACGCCACAGCCCCAAGCACGTCCTTCACGTATGAGATTGACTCAGGGGCAATTGTCCATGTTGCTAATTCTTTACAGGGATTCCGTTCGATAAGGACTACGCAAAGAAGCGAAAGACACATTAAAGTCGCAAATGGAGTCCAAGCAGATGTCGAAGCTGTTAGCGATGTTTCTCTAGAGCTTGCTGATGGCTTCATTCTTTCACTTAGAGATGTTCCTTATGTTCCTTTATTATAAAGAAATTTGATTAGTGTATCATGTTTGGACAATGATGGTTTTTGATTGCCATTTTGGAGATGGCAAATGTGAGATCTTGTGTAATAATGAATGTGTTGGTCTTACTTTTCAAAAGCAAGATCTTTATTTGTTATCACTTCGTGAAAATGTGAATTCTGTATGTGATGCGAATGAGAACGTATCCTCGTCTGTGAATGCAAATAGAAAACGAAAGAGAACTCAAGATGTGTCGTCGAAATTATGGCACTGTCGTTTAGGCCATATTTCGAGGAAAAGAATAGAGACTAGTTAAGAATGAAATTCTTCCTCCATTAGAGTTCTCAGATTTAGAACAATGCAGAGAATGCATTAAAGGAAAGTATACAGAGAAAATTAAAAAGGACGCCAAACGAAGTACATGAATTCTATAGATAATCCACACAGACATTTGTGGTTCTTTTCCTGTGAAAAGTATGGATGATTATGACTCGTTCATAACATTCACAGATGATTACTCCCGTTATGGCTATATTTATATAATTAAAGAAAGAACATAAGCATTCGATAAATTTAAGATATTTAAGGCTGAAGTTGAAAATCAGTACAATTTAAAGATAAAGCTAGTCCGGTCCGACCGTGGGGGAAAGTACTATGGTCGACATACCCCATATGGCCAAGTTCCTAGACGTTTTGCAAGGTTCCTATAGGAGAATGGTATAGTAGCCCAGTATTCTACACCGGGCGAACCTCACCAGAATGGAGTAGCTGAAAGACGTAACCGTACCCTGATGGATATGGTGCATAGCATGATGAGCTACTTTAACTTACCTGTAACACCCAAATTTTGAGATAACAAAATTGGAATAAGTTAGATAATAAATAATTACAAAACTAAAATAATAATAAATTATATTTGTGTTGCATTCATGCTGTTGCATATATTTTTATTGTGTGGTGTGAATTTGTTATATTTTATTTTATATTATTTTGGATGAGATTGTATTTTAAATATTTTTGAAAGCAAGTAAATGAAAAAAAAGGAAAAACTTACCTGCTGCTGGAGGCCGGAAGCCTTGGGTCGGCCTGTTGGCCAGCGGCCGTGTTGGGCCTCGGCAGGAGCTGGGCGGTGTCCTCGTGGGCCGGTCCGATAAGCAGCGCAGCGGCCCAAGTCGGCCAGGGGCAGCAGCCGCGCGGCCCAGGTCGGTTGAGCCCGCAGCAGCCATTCCTTTTTCCCTTGAGTCGCTGATCGTTGGGTCCCACCTGTCGGTCGTGTCTCCCTCCTCCAGCCGTGTTCAAGCCAGACACGAACACCGGTTCCACCGTCCAAATCGTGAATCTTGAGTTTCCTAATCGAATACGGTTATGTGAGGCTATTAATAGGTTGCATAGGATCTCTAGTTTCTGTTTTTCAACTAAAACGCTAGGGTTGCCACAAGTAATCGGAGTTTTAGGGTTTAGGAGGTCGACGGGTTCGGTTGGTCGTCGGTGGGGCTTGCGGGACGGTGCGAGCTCCTTTTCTTCGTGTTGGTGAGATCGCTATCTCCTCCTCCTTCTTCTCGTGCTTTTATTTTATGATGTGAAGCATCGAATCGGGGTCTTGGTGAGCTTGGAAGCATCGGCAATGGTGCCGCCGTCCTTCCCTTGCTTCGTTCCTTCCTCGGGCCGTCGTAGCTCTCTTAGACCGTCTAGATATGTTCTCTGTGATCTCCTCTCTCGATTGGGGTTGAATTCGGGGCGAAGCGCGGTTGGAATCGTGAGAGCCGAAGCTCTCCGGCGAGGCGGCCATGGCGGGCATGGCGGCCGGCGGCCGGTTTGGGAGAAGATGACCGACTTCATCTTCATGATTTTCTCTGATGAATGGTAGCCGTCCGATTCGAGATTGATGGTCCAGATTAGATCATACCGGTTCGCGGTGAAATTTTCTAAAGAGCCCCTGCGTTTTCTAGTAAACAACCCGCGGTCCTTTGCGTATTCCGGGAATTGCGTTTTCACATTTGGAAAGCGTATTTTCATCCGGTTAAATCAAAAATACGTTTTCAGCAATTTACAGTTTTGCCACTAGAATTGTTTTAGTCATAAAATCTTCGTTTTAACTCCGATTTGATCCGTTCAAATTGCGTTAGGTTCGTATTTGCGAACTCTACATGTTAGTGTAGTTTTACAGTTAGTTTTGATAGTTTATTTTTCGAGTTTATAATTAAGTATTTATTTACCTATAGGAAATCTTAGAAAATTCATAACTTTCACGTTTTAACTCCGATTTTGGTGATCTTTGCGTCTGTGTGATCGTAGAAACGTGTAGAAGAGTTTTATAAACTTTTATTACTGTTTTGTTACTGTTGGTGTACTGTTCTAATTATATCTATTTGTTTGCTTCGTGTATGTTTGATTGGATGCATGTATGTTGTTGATTGATGATCGAGTATAGAAGGTGAGCAGTACTTGGACGATTCGGAGTATTACTTTGAGCCAAGTCAGCAGTACTATTTGGAGAGCTTTGATCAAGGCAAGTATAACACAGGACTATCCTTGTTACCTATTCATCAAAATTATCATACATATGCATATGCTTACCTTGACAACCTTAGAGATTATAACTTAGTGCTTGATGTCTTGATTCCTTGTCAACCTTGGGTATGCATATGAGTAGCTATGGCTAGTGCTTAAACTAAGAACAATGATCTTGCATTATGATTAATGGATCCAGCAATCAATCTTTAAGACGGTTTAATTATTGTTAAAAGGGGGCTAGAGCCTGTGTGTTATTTTTGGTGCTCTAGTTACTCTCCGTAAGGACTTATCTGTACGTGATCATCCGGGATATACAGTACAGCTGTGAGGGCTATATGGCTCTGGCTTTAGTTGTTCAAGAGACCTTTTCTAGCTTGTTAGTGGTTACCTTAAATGGCGTAAGAATGGCTTGACACGTTGGGTGTAGTGCGAGCCCCTGGCCTAGTGTGTATAGGCTGCGGTTGTTGTGCCACAGGGAAGGGGGGTTCTACATCTGCCTGCCGAGTGAATCTAATGGCCCTAACTTGTTAGACGAACTCTTGAGTGGCTTTATATGGTTTTTGGGTGTTTGGGCTTGATCTCCCCACTCATTTGGAAATCATGACTTACAGTGAAAGTGTACACCTCTGCGCAGAGTTAAAAACTGGTATACTAGCCGTGCTCACAGATACGAGCGGCCTTGGAACATCTACAGATAGATGATCACCATTGTTATACTATGTTTAATTATTGTTGATTAATATTATGCTCTTGTTAATGTTATTCGTTATCATTATTGCAATTGATCATTGGTTCTTTAATGGGAAGTGGTTTATCTTGATGCTACTCAAATGAAAGTTATAAGATTAAAAGCTAACCGCAGTTAAACAGTGTCTAGCCATTTGAGCCTCATGAACCCTGTGTTATATTTGTTGAGTTCGACATGGACTCACTCTTGCTATTTCCACCATAACAGATGAAGATTATGATGAGGATTATCGTAATGAGTACTAGTCTTGGTGTCAACCAGTCAACCGTGTCCCTGTGTGGAGTTTCCGCTGGAGATTATTACTAGATATTATTATTTATCGTTCAAGACTATGTTTTAAATATTTATTCGCTATGTAATAAGCACTGTGATGATACTATGTAATTTGTCTGCTTATGTGTGCGATCATGACCTGGGGCGCACATGAGTACTTTATGCATCCTATTTTTGTCCTTAAAAATGGGTGTGACAGATTGGTATCAGAGCCGTGTTGACTGTAGGACGCAAGCCTAGTTAGAATGGTCGTTGATAGCATCTATACTTCACTTAATTCATGCTTCCTCTTTTCACCTTGTTAATTACTAAAGTTTTATGCTTCCTCTACTTTATTCTATTGCGAAAATACATTGATTCTATCTAATCTATGTCTAAATCTTGTAGATGCCTCCTCATCCCCGTCTGTCAGCTGCACAATATGTTGCCCATTTCAAACCCCAGGAGCCAAAGGAAGAGGGTGATCATGAGCTATCTGATGCTGAATCAAGAGTTGGTGATACACCTATGGAGGATGTAGTTATGGGGTGGACTACGAAGTTTCATATCATGGTCCCTAAGGCTGATGCTTTCTTCCATGATATGTTGACAAGAACCTTGGACAACTACTACTACGACTGGGAGGCTACTTTAGAGTATCGCAGTGCAGAGTATAGTCATCCATGGATGGATTCCTATTGGGAAACGGAGTTATGGGTCAAGAAAAGGGATCCTACCACTAAGGAGCCTAAGGTGGAGTCAAAGTTCATTACCCGGGTGAGCCGGGCAACTGTGGAGACAAGCATGGAGGATGTCGCTTTCAATGCATTTGTTTACTACCATGGGCTATGCTCGGACAAGACGCTAAAGGGTGCACTTCGGCACTTTCCTTGTTTCTTGCATGACAAGGGAATTTGGACCGTGCCACTTGCAGATGATTCCTCCTTGACTTTGCAAGCTACGGTGGCATTAGCTCGTGAATTGGCTCTCCATGAGGTGGACCTGAAGGATGAGTTGCTGAAGGAAAAAGAACTTAAGGAACAAGCTTACAAGGAGATTGACCAATTAAGGGCGGAGTTAGGTCGTCCTAAGATTTATGAGAAGCTTAATTAGGAAATAGGAAAAACCCCTATGTAATAAGAACGATAGTAGTTGCGAGTTAATTTTAAGTTTGGATGGTTTTAAGAGTCAGTTTGTGGTGTGAACAATTGTGTGATTGATGGATTGTTATTATGATAATGTGTGATTTGGATCTTTGTAATGTGTGCTGGAGTTTTGTAGACATGCCTACAAATTCTATTGTTAAGAATATTAAGTTTGATCAAGATATATTAGTGAATATGAGGTTAACTTAGTTCTGTCCTTTGCTGATTTTTGGGATCAGTCTGGGATGTTTTAGAAATAACTTAAAATCCGTTCATGGGAAATTTAAGAAATTTTACTGGGAATAATTAGACTTCTATATCTTTCCAATCCCACAAGAATCACCTTAATATCTATTATGAGTTAAGAGATATACCTGTTTCAAGTTGGAGTTACTGCACAGTCTGGAATTCGGGAACAGTTTCTGTTAAGTTCAGTTTTTGACCAATTTATTGACATAATCAGAAAAAGTGTTGTGAATACGAGTTGTAGGTAATTTTATAAGCTTTCCAACCATGTAAAGATCATCTGATTTGGACATCTGTAGTTCGAGATATGACAGTTTTACTGAGTTGCTGAAATTGGAGTTTGCCCAGAAAATCAGATTTTGTTTATCTATTGTATACATCATCTCGGATTGTACTGAATTTCATCTTCTGTGTTTTGGGAACAGATGTCAGGCAGAGGTCGTGACAGAGGTCGTGGGGGTGTTAATCCACCCGTTACTATGGAGGAACTCATGCAAACTCAGAATCAGCTGATGCAGATGTTTATGCAGCATATGCAGAACAATCCCCCTGTTGGAGGACCACCACCTGTTCAAGTAAGGGATAAGCGTGGAGAATTTTTGAAGGGACGCCCTCCAGTGTTTTCTCATGCCGCTGATCCTTTAGAAGCAGATGATTGGGTGAGGGCAGTGGAGAAACAGCTGAATATAGCCCAATGCAATGATATGGAGAAGGTGTTGTATGCATCTGGTCAGTTACAAGGGACAGCTCAGACTTGGTGGGAGTCGTACCAGGCTGCACGTCCTGACAATGCTCCTCCTATCACTTGGAATGAGTTTGTTAGAGATTTTCGAGCTCGTCATATTCCTGAAGGTATAATTGAGCTGAAGCAGGAAGAATTCAGAAACCTGAGGATGGGACAGATGAGTGTGAGTGAATATCATGACAGGTTCACCCAGTTGGCTCGCTATGCTCCCAATGAAGTTAGGAAAGATGCAGACAGGCAGCGTCTTTTCTTGAAGGGAATTTATTATGATCTTCGCTTGCAACTGAAGGGGAATAGCTATGCTAGTTTTCAAGAGCTGGTGAACAAAGCTATTGTGCTGGATAATGAGCGTAGGGAGATGGATAGAAAAAGAAAGATGAAGGTGCAAGGCTCAGGAAGCAACAACCGTCAACGCACAAATTCTCAGCATGGCTTTCATCAGAAGTTTCAGGGACCGGTTAGCCAGTGGAATCGCAATTCAAATCAGAGGTGGTCCCAAAATTGGCAAAACAATCAGTCGCAACAGCGTTCATCATATCCACAGCGTCAACAGTATCAGCAGACTGGGCAACAGACTCCTCGCACTGGAAATCCCAATGCTACCCCCATAAAGAATAGTACTCCTAGCACTCCTATTAGATGTTTTGTCTGTGGTAAAGAGGGCCATTTGTCTTATAATTGTCCTGAGAAGCAGAACCAACAGACTCCTCAGAGCCAGAAGAGCAACCAGAGGCAATCGGGTACTGGAAGGGTGAATCACGTGTCTTCTGATACAGCTCATAATGCACCAGAAGTTATGATTGGTACGTTCAATGTACATTCCACTCCCGCAACTGTTCTTTTTGACTCTGGAGCATCTCATACATTCATATCCAATATTTTTGTTAAAATGCATAGTATACCCATGCTAGCTATGAAAGAACCTCTCTTAGTAAATTCACCTGGAGGTACCATGCAAACCAGTAATCGTTGTCTTCCAATTAGTATGGTATTAAGGGGGGTAGAGTTTAAGATAACTCCTATAGTGTTGCGAACATCTGGGATTGATGTGATATTGGGTATGGATTGGATGATGCAAAATCAGGTAGAGATTCAGTGTCAGCAGAAAGTGGTAGTTGTGACTGCGCCTAATGGAGATAAAATCAATGTGGATGTAGCAATGCAGAAGCAATCAACCGCGGTGGTGAATCAGATTGAAGATACTATTAAGGAGAATTCAGTGGTTGAGGAATTTCCGGATGTCTTCCCTGATGAATTGCCAGGTATGCCACCTGACCGAGACATTGAATTTCTTATTGAATTATTACCTGGAACTGCACCTATAGCCAAACGACCATATAGGATGGGAGTAGATGAATTAGAAGAACTTAAGAAACAAATTAAAGAATTACAAGAAAAAGGTTTTATTCGACCTAGTTCATCACCTTGGGGAGCACCAGTCATTTTTGTTGATAAGAAGGATGGTGGTCAGAGGATGTGTGTTGATTATCGGTCACTAAATGAAGTAACTATCAAGAATAAGTATCCTTTGCCCCGGATTGATGACTTGTTTGATCAGTTGAGAGGTGCTTGTGTGTTTTCTAAGATTGATTTACGTTCTGGATATCATCAGTTGAAGATTCGTGCCTCTGATATTCCAAAGACAGCTTTTACTACAAGGTATGGATTGTATGAGTATACTGTTATGTCGTTTGGATTGACCAATGCACCTGCATACTTTATGTACATGATGAATAAGGTGTTCATGGAATATTTGGATAAGTTTGTGGTGGTATTTATCGATGATATACTGGTATTTTCCAAGACAGATGTAGAGCATGCTGAACATTTGAGGTTGGTATTGCAGAAGCTTAGAGAGCATAAACTGTATGCGAAGCGAAGTAAATGTGAGTTTTGGTTGAAGGAAGTTTCTTTTCTTGGTCATATTGTTTCTAATGGAGGTATATCGGTGGATCCAGGCAAGGTGAAGGATGTATTGAATTGGAAACCACCTACCGATGTTAGTGAGATTCGCAGTTTCTTGGGTTTAGCTGGATATTATAGACGGTTCATTGAAGGGTTTTCTAAACTTGCTAAACCTATGACATCTCTGTTAGAAAAGAATGCCAAATTTGTGTGGTCTGATAAATGTCAAGCTAGTTTTGAGGAGTTGAAGAAGAGGTTGACTACAGCGCCTGTTTTGGTTTTACCAGATTTGAGTAAGAAGTTTTCCATTTATTGTGATGCTTCTCGTCAAGGTTTGGGATGTGTTCTTATGCAAGAAGGCAGAGTTGTGGCTTATGCCTCTAGACAGTTGAGAAAGCATGAGTTGAATTATCCTACACATGATTTGGAGTTAGCAGCTGTTGTTCATGCTTTAAAGATTTGGAGACATTATTTGATTGGACATAAGAGTGATATATACACTGATCATAAGAGTTTGAAGTATATTTTCACTCAGTCAGATCTGAATTTGAGGCAACGCAGATGGTTAGAGTTGATTAAGGATTATGATATTGAGATACACTATCATCCTGGTAAGGCTAATGTGGTAGCTGATGCTCTTAGTAGGAAGAGTTATGCCAATGAGATAAGAACCTTGTCTTTGACTAGTGAGTTATGTGCTGAATTTGAATATTTGAACTTGGGAATTGTTACTAATACAATGGAATTAGTGATAGAGCCTACTTTAGAGCAAGAGATCTATAAGGGTCAATTGAAGGATGAGAAACTAAAGAAGATAGCGGAGGATATAGTGATTGGTAAGTCACCAGGCTTCAGAATGGATGATAATGGAATTTTGTGGTTTGGAAAGAGGCTGTGTGTACCTGAGGATCAAGCTATTAGACAGGCAATTCTTCGTGAAGCTCATGAGTCAGCTTATTCTATTCATCCTGGTAGTACTAAGATGTATTTGGATCTTAAACAGAAATATTGGTGGGTTGGATTAAAGCGAGATGTGGCTGAGTATGTGGCATTGTGTGATACTTGTCAGAGAGAGGGTGAAAGCAGAGCATCAGAGACCTGCTGGATTGTTGCAACCAATGAAAATCCCTGAATGGAAGTGGGAGGAAGTTGGTATGGACTTTATAGTGGGGTTACCGCGTACTCAGAGAGGTTATGATTCTATTTGGGTGATAGTGGATAGGTTGACTAAAGTTGCTCATTTTATACCAGTCAAGACTAAATACACGGGAGTACAATTAGCTACCTTGTATATGGAAAGGATAGTATGTTTGCATGGAGTACCAAAGAAGATTGTGTCTGATCGAGGTACGCAGTTTACATCGCACTTTTGGCAAGCTGTGCATGAATCTTTAGGAACTAAATTGAATTTTAGTACAGCATATCATCCACAGACAGATGGACAGACTGAAAGGACCAACCAGGTATTAGAGGATATGTTGAGAGCCTGTGCATTGCAATATGGAACTAGTTGGGATAAGAGTTTGCCTTATGCAGAATTTTCTTACAATAATAGTTATCAACAGAGTCTTAAGATGGCACCGTTTGAAGCTTTGTATGGACGTAAGTGTAGAACTCCATTGTTTTGGGATCAGACAGGTGAATCTCAGGTGTTTGGTACAGATGTTCTTAGAAACGCAGAAGATCAAGTACGAGTGATTCGTGAGAATTTGAGAGTGGCACAGTCTCGTCAGAAGAGTTATGCTGATAATAGGAGAAGAGATTTAGTTTTTGAAGTAGGTGATTATGTTTATTTGAAGGTGTCACCTATGAGAAGTGTGAAGAGATTTAACATGAAAGGTAAATTAGCACCAAGGTATGTTGGACCATTTAAAGTTATTGCTAGACGTGGGGAAGTTGCTTACCAATTAGAGTTGCCTGAGAATTTATCTGGGGTGCATGATGTGTTTCATGTTTCACAACTTAAGAAGTGTTTGAGGGTGCCTGAGGAACAGATACCTTTAGAAGAGTTGACTGTTAAGGAGGATCTTACATATGAAGAGATTCCGATTAAGATTTTGGAGACTGCGGAGCGAGTTACTAGAAGTCGGGTTATTAAGATGTGTAAAGTACAGTGGAATCGATATTCAGAGGCAGAGGCAACTTGGGAAAGAGAGGATGAATTGAGGAAATCATATCCGCAGTTGTTTGAGTAAGCAATCCAATCTCGAGGACGAGATTCTTTTAAGGGGGGTAGAATTTGTAACACCCAAATTTTGAGATAACAAAATTGGAATAAGTTAGATAATAAATAATTACAAAACTAAAATAATAATAAATTATATTTGTGTTGCATTCATGCTGTTGCATATATTTTTATTGTGTGGTGTGAATTTGTTATATTTTATTTTATATTATTTTGGATGA
>CM039603.1:35881683-36005607 GCA_022457205.1 Saccharum spontaneum
TTTCAGCAATTTACAGTTTTGCCACTAGAATTGTTTTAGTCATAAAATCTTCGTTTTAACTCCGATTTGATCCGTTCAAATTGCGTTAGGTTCGTATTTGCGAACTCTACATGTTAGTGTAGTTTACAGTTAGTTTTGATAGTTTATTTTTCGAGTTTATAATTAAGTATTTATTTACCTATAGGAAATCTTAGAAAATTCATAACTTTCACGTTTTAACTCCGATTTTGGTGATCTTTGCGTCTGTGTGATCGTAGAAACGTGTAGAAGAGTTTTATAAACTTTTATTACTGTTTTGTTACTGTTGGTGTACTGTTCTAATTATATCTATTTGTTTGCTTCGTGTATGTTTGATTGGATGCATGTATGTTGTTGATTGATGATCGAGTATAGAAGGTGAGCAGTACTTGGACGATTCGGAGTATTACTTTGAGCCAAGTCAGCAGTACTATTTGGAGAGCTTTGATCAAGGCAAGTATAACACAGGACTATCCTTGTTACCTATTCATCAAAATTATCATACATATGCATATGCTTACCTTGACAACCTTAGAGATTATAACTTAGTGCTTGATGTCTTGATTCCTTGTCAACCTTGGGTATGCATATGAGTAGCTATGGCTAGTGCTTAAACTAAGAACAATGATCTTGCATTATGATTAATGGATCCAGCAATCAATCTTTAAGACGGTTTAATTATTGTTAAAAGGGGGCTAGAGCCTGTGTGTTATTTTTGGTGCTCTAGTTACTCTCCGTAAGGACTTATCTGTACGTGATCATCCGGGATATACAGTACAGCTGTGAGGGCTATATGGCTCTGGCTTTAGTTGTTCAAGAGACCTTTTCTAGCTTGTTAGTGGTTACCTTAAATGGCGTAAGAATGGCTTGACACGTTGGGTGTAGTGCGAGCCCCTGGCCTAGTGTGTATAGGCTGCGGTTGTTGTGCCACAGGGAAGGGGGGTTCTACATCTGCCTGCCGAGTGAATCTAATGGCCCTAACTTGTTAGACGAACTCTTGAGTGGCTTTATATGGTTTTTGGGTGTTTGGGCTTGATCTCCCCACTCATTTGGAAATCATGACTTACAGTGAAAGTGTACACCTCTGCGCAGAGTTAAAAACTGGTATACTAGCCGTGCTCACAGATACGAGCGGCCTTGGAACATCTACAGATAGATGATCACCATTGTTATACTATGTTTAATTATTGTTGATTAATATTATGCTCTTGTTAATGTTATTCGTTATCATTATTGCAATTGATCATTGGTTCTTTAATGGGAAGTGGTTTATCTTGATGCTACTCAAATGAAAGTTATAAGATTAAAAGCTAACCGCAGTTAAACAGTGTCTAGCCATTTGAGCCTCATGAACCCTGTGTTATATTTGTTGAGTTCGACATGGACTCACTCTTGCTATTTCCACCATAACAGATGAAGATTATGATGAGGATTATCGTAATGAGTACTAGTCTTGGTGTCAACCAGTCAACCGTGTCCCTGTGTGGAGTTTCCGCTGGAGATTATTACTAGATATTATTATTTATCGTTCAAGACTATGTTTTAAATATTTATTCGCTATGTAATAAGCACTGTGATGATACTATGTAATTTGTCTGCTTATGTGTGCGATCATGACCTGGGGCGCACATGAGTACTTTATGCATCCTATTTTTGTCCTTAAAAATGGGTGTGACAGATTGGTATCAGAGCCGTGTTGACTGTAGGACGCAAGCCTAGTTAGAATGGTCGTTGATAGCATCTATACTTCACTTAATTCATGCTTCCTCTTTTCACCTTGTTAATTACTAAAGTTTTATGCTTCCTCTACTTTATTCTATTGCGAAAATACATTGATTCTATCTAATCTATGTCTAAATCTTGTAGATGCCTCCTCATCCCCGTCTGTCAGCTGCACAATATGTTGCCCATTTCAAACCCCAGGAGCCAAAGGAAGAGGGTGATCATGAGCTATCTGATGCTGAATCAAGAGTTGGTGATACACCTATGGAGGATGTAGTTATGGGGTGGACTACGAAGTTTCATATCATGGTCCCTAAGGCTGATGCTTTCTTCCATGATATGTTGACAAGAACCTTGGACAACTACTACTACGACTGGGAGGCTACTTTAGAGTATCGCAGTGCAGAGTATAGTCATCCATGGATGGATTCCTATTGGGAAACGGAGTTATGGGTCAAGAAAAGGGATCCTACCACTAAGGAGCCTAAGGTGGAGTCAAAGTTCATTACCCGGGTGAGCCGGGCAACTGTGGAGACAAGCATGGAGGATGTCGCTTTCAATGCATTTGTTTACTACCATGGGCTATGCTCGGACAAGACGCTAAAGGGTGCACTTCGGCACTTTCCTTGTTTCTTGCATGACAAGGGAATTTGGACCGTGCCACTTGCAGATGATTCCTCCTTGACTTTGCAAGCTACGGTGGCATTAGCTCGTGAATTGGCTCTCCATGAGGTGGACCTGAAGGATGAGTTGCTGAAGGAAAAAGAACTTAAGGAACAAGCTTACAAGGAGATTGACCAATTAAGGGCGGAGTTAGGTCGTCCTAAGATTTATGAGAAGCTTAATTAGGAAATAGGAAAAACCCCTATGTAATAAGAACGATAGTAGTTGCGAGTTAATTTTAAGTTTGGATGGTTTTAAGAGTCAGTTTGTGGTGTGAACAATTGTGTGATTGATGGATTGTTATTATGATAATGTGTGATTTGGATCTTTGTAATGTGTGCTGGAGTTTTGTAGACATGCCTACAAATTCTATTGTTAAGAATATTAAGTTTGATCAAGATATATTAGTGAATATGAGGTTAACTTAGTTCTGTCCTTTGCTGATTTTTGGGATCAGTCTGGGATGTTTTAGAAATAACTTAAAATCCGTTCATGGGAAATTTAAGAAATTTTACTGGGAATAATTAGACTTCTATATCTTTCCAATCCCACAAGAATCACCTTAATATCTATTATGAGTTAAGAGATATACCTGTTTCAAGTTGGAGTTACTGCACAGTCTGGAATTCGGGAACAGTTTCTGTTAAGTTCAGTTTTTGACCAATTTATTGACATAATCAGAAAAAGTGTTGTGAATACGAGTTGTAGGTAATTTTATAAGCTTTCCAACCATGTAAAGATCATCTGATTTGGACATCTGTAGTTCGAGATATGACAGTTTTACTGAGTTGCTGAAATTGGAGTTTGCCCAGAAAATCAGATTTTGTTTATCTATTGTATACATCATCTCGGATTGTACTGAATTTCATCTTCTGTGTTTTGGGAACAGATGTCAGGCAGAGGTCGTGACAGAGGTCGTGGGGGTGTTAATCCACCCGTTACTATGGAGGAACTCATGCAAACTCAGAATCAGCTGATGCAGATGTTTATGCAGCATATGCAGAACAATCCCCCTGTTGGAGGACCACCACCTGTTCAAGTAAGGGATAAGCGTGGAGAATTTTTGAAGGGACGCCCTCCAGTGTTTTCTCATGCCGCTGATCCTTTAGAAGCAGATGATTGGGTGAGGGCAGTGGAGAAACAGCTGAATATAGCCCAATGCAATGATATGGAGAAGGTGTTGTATGCATCTGGTCAGTTACAAGGGACAGCTCAGACTTGGTGGGAGTCGTACCAGGCTGCACGTCCTGACAATGCTCCTCCTATCACTTGGAATGAGTTTGTTAGAGATTTTCGAGCTCGTCATATTCCTGAAGGTATAATTGAGCTGAAGCAGGAAGAATTCAGAAACCTGAGGATGGGACAGATGAGTGTGAGTGAATATCATGACAGGTTCACCCAGTTGGCTCGCTATGCTCCCAATGAAGTTAGGAAAGATGCAGACAGGCAGCGTCTTTTCTTGAAGGGAATTTATTATGATCTTCGCTTGCAACTGAAGGGGAATAGCTATGCTAGTTTTCAAGAGCTGGTGAACAAAGCTATTGTGCTGGATAATGAGCGTAGGGAGATGGATAGAAAAAGAAAGATGAAGGTGCAAGGCTCAGGAAGCAACAACCGTCAACGCACAAATTCTCAGCATGGCTTTCATCAGAAGTTTCAGGGACCGGTTAGCCAGTGGAATCGCAATTCAAATCAGAGGTGGTCCCAAAATTGGCAAAACAATCAGTCGCAACAGCGTTCATCATATCCACAGCGTCAACAGTATCAGCAGACTGGGCAACAGACTCCTCGCACTGGAAATCCCAATGCTACCCCCATAAAGAATAGTACTCCTAGCACTCCTATTAGATGTTTTGTCTGTGGTAAAGAGGGCCATTTGTCTTATAATTGTCCTGAGAAGCAGAACCAACAGACTCCTCAGAGCCAGAAGAGCAACCAGAGGCAATCGGGTACTGGAAGGGTGAATCACGTGTCTTCTGATACAGCTCATAATGCACCAGAAGTTATGATTGGTACGTTCAATGTACATTCCACTCCCGCAACTGTTCTTTTTGACTCTGGAGCATCTCATACATTCATATCCAATATTTTTGTTAAAATGCATAGTATACCCATGCTAGCTATGAAAGAACCTCTCTTAGTAAATTCACCTGGAGGTACCATGCAAACCAGTAATCGTTGTCTTCCAATTAGTATGGTATTAAGGGGGGTAGAGTTTAAGATAACTCCTATAGTGTTGCGAACATCTGGGATTGATGTGATATTGGGTATGGATTGGATGATGCAAAATCAGGTAGAGATTCAGTGTCAGCAGAAAGTGGTAGTTGTGACTGCGCCTAATGGAGATAAAATCAATGTGGATGTAGCAATGCAGAAGCAATCAACCGCGGTGGTGAATCAGATTGAAGATACTATTAAGGAGAATTCAGTGGTTGAGGAATTTCCGGATGTCTTCCCTGATGAATTGCCAGGTATGCCACCTGACCGAGACATTGAATTTCTTATTGAATTATTACCTGGAACTGCACCTATAGCCAAACGACCATATAGGATGGGAGTAGATGAATTAGAAGAACTTAAGAAACAAATTAAAGAATTACAAGAAAAAGGTTTTATTCGACCTAGTTCATCACCTTGGGGAGCACCAGTCATTTTTGTTGATAAGAAGGATGGTGGTCAGAGGATGTGTGTTGATTATCGGTCACTAAATGAAGTAACTATCAAGAATAAGTATCCTTTGCCCCGGATTGATGACTTGTTTGATCAGTTGAGAGGTGCTTGTGTGTTTTCTAAGATTGATTTACGTTCTGGATATCATCAGTTGAAGATTCGTGCCTCTGATATTCCAAAGACAGCTTTTACTACAAGGTATGGATTGTATGAGTATACTGTTATGTCGTTTGGATTGACCAATGCACCTGCATACTTTATGTACATGATGAATAAGGTGTTCATGGAATATTTGGATAAGTTTGTGGTGGTATTTATCGATGATATACTGGTATTTTCCAAGACAGATGTAGAGCATGCTGAACATTTGAGGTTGGTATTGCAGAAGCTTAGAGAGCATAAACTGTATGCGAAGCGAAGTAAATGTGAGTTTTGGTTGAAGGAAGTTTCTTTTCTTGGTCATATTGTTTCTAATGGAGGTATATCGGTGGATCCAGGCAAGGTGAAGGATGTATTGAATTGGAAACCACCTACCGATGTTAGTGAGATTCGCAGTTTCTTGGGTTTAGCTGGATATTATAGACGGTTCATTGAAGGGTTTTCTAAACTTGCTAAACCTATGACATCTCTGTTAGAAAAGAATGCCAAATTTGTGTGGTCTGATAAATGTCAAGCTAGTTTTGAGGAGTTGAAGAAGAGGTTGACTACAGCGCCTGTTTTGGTTTTACCAGATTTGAGTAAGAAGTTTTCCATTTATTGTGATGCTTCTCGTCAAGGTTTGGGATGTGTTCTTATGCAAGAAGGCAGAGTTGTGGCTTATGCCTCTAGACAGTTGAGAAAGCATGAGTTGAATTATCCTACACATGATTTGGAGTTAGCAGCTGTTGTTCATGCTTTAAAGATTTGGAGACATTATTTGATTGGACATAAGAGTGATATATACACTGATCATAAGAGTTTGAAGTATATTTTCACTCAGTCAGATCTGAATTTGAGGCAACGCAGATGGTTAGAGTTGATTAAGGATTATGATATTGAGATACACTATCATCCTGGTAAGGCTAATGTGGTAGCTGATGCTCTTAGTAGGAAGAGTTATGCCAATGAGATAAGAACCTTGTCTTTGACTAGTGAGTTATGTGCTGAATTTGAATATTTGAACTTGGGAATTGTTACTAATACAATGGAATTAGTGATAGAGCCTACTTTAGAGCAAGAGATCTATAAGGGTCAATTGAAGGATGAGAAACTAAAGAAGATAGCGGAGGATATAGTGATTGGTAAGTCACCAGGCTTCAGAATGGATGATAATGGAATTTTGTGGTTTGGAAAGAGGCTGTGTGTACCTGAGGATCAAGCTATTAGACAGGCAATTCTTCGTGAAGCTCATGAGTCAGCTTATTCTATTCATCCTGGTAGTACTAAGATGTATTTGGATCTTAAACAGAAATATTGGTGGGTTGGATTAAAGCGAGATGTGGCTGAGTATGTGGCATTGTGTGATACTTGTCAGAGGGTGAAAGCAGAGCATCAGAGACCTGCTGGATTGTTGCAACCAATGAAAATCCCTGAATGGAAGTGGGAGGAAGTTGGTATGGACTTTATAGTGGGGTTACCGCGTACTCAGAGAGGTTATGATTCTATTTGGGTGATAGTGGATAGGTTGACTAAAGTTGCTCATTTTATACCAGTCAAGACTAAATACACGGGAGTACAATTAGCTACCTTGTATATGGAAAGGATAGTATGTTTGCATGGAGTACCAAAGAAGATTGTGTCTGATCGAGGTACGCAGTTTACATCGCACTTTTGGCAAGCTGTGCATGAATCTTTAGGAACTAAATTGAATTTTAGTACAGCATATCATCCACAGACAGATGGACAGACTGAAAGGACCAACCAGGTATTAGAGGATATGTTGAGAGCCTGTGCATTGCAATATGGAACTAGTTGGGATAAGAGTTTGCCTTATGCAGAATTTTCTTACAATAATAGTTATCAACAGAGTCTTAAGATGGCACCGTTTGAAGCTTTGTATGGACGTAAGTGTAGAACTCCATTGTTTTGGGATCAGACAGGTGAATCTCAGGTGTTTGGTACAGATGTTCTTAGAAACGCAGAAGATCAAGTACGAGTGATTCGTGAGAATTTGAGAGTGGCACAGTCTCGTCAGAAGAGTTATGCTGATAATAGGAGAAGAGATTTAGTTTTTGAAGTAGGTGATTATGTTTATTTGAAGGTGTCACCTATGAGAAGTGTGAAGAGATTTAACATGAAAGGTAAATTAGCACCAAGGTATGTTGGACCATTTAAAGTTATTGCTAGACGTGGGGAAGTTGCTTACCAATTAGAGTTGCCTGAGAATTTATCTGGGGTGCATGATGTGTTTCATGTTTCACAACTTAAGAAGTGTTTGAGGGTGCCTGAGGAACAGATACCTTTAGAAGAGTTGACTGTTAAGGAGGATCTTACATATGAAGAGATTCCGATTAAGATTTTGGAGACTGCGGAGCGAGTTACTAGAAGTCGGGTTATTAAGATGTGTAAAGTACAGTGGAATCGATATTCAGAGGCAGAGGCAACTTGGGAAAGAGAGGATGAATTGAGGAAATCATATCCGCAGTTGTTTGAGTAAGCAATCCAATCTCGAGGACGAGATTCTTTTAAGGGGGGTAGAATTTGTAACACCCAAATTTTGAGATAACAAAATTGGAATAAGTTAGATAATAAATAATTACAAAACTAAAATAATAATAAATTATATTTGTGTTGCATTCATGCTGTTGCATATATTTTTATTGTGTGGTGTGAATTTGTTATATTTTATTTTATATTATTTTGGATGAGATTGTATTTTAAATATTTTTGAAAGCAAGTAAATGAAAAAAAAGGAAAAACTTACCTGCTGCTGGAGGCCGGAAGCCTTGGGTCGGCCTGTTGGCCAGCGGCCGTGTTGGGCCTCGGCAGGAGCTGGGCGGTGTCCTCGTGGGCCGGTCCGATAAGCAGCACAGCGGCCCAAGTCGGCCAGGGGCAGCAGCCGCGCGGCCCAGGTCGGTTGAGCCCGCAGCAGCCATTCCTTTTTCCCTTGAGTCGCTGATCGTTGGGTCCCACCTATCGGTCGTGTCTCCCTCCTCCAGCCGTGTTCAAGCCGGACACGAACACCGGTTCCACCGTCCAAATCGTGAATCTTGAGTTTCCTAATCGAATACGGTTATGTGAGGCTATTAATAGGTTGCATAGGATCTCTAGTTTCTGTTTTTCAACTAAAACGCTAGGGTTGCCACAAGTAATCGGAGTTTTAGGGTTTAGGAGGTCGACGGGTTCGGTTGGTCGTCGGTGGGGCTTGCGGGACGGTGCGAGCTCCTTTTCTTCGTGTTGGTGAGATCGCTATCTCCTCCTCCTTCTTCTCGTGCTTTTATTTTATGATGTGAAGCATCGAATCGGGGTCTTGGTGAGCTTGGAAGCATCGGCAATGGTGCCGCCGTCCTTCCCTTGCTTCGTTCCTTCCTCGGGCCGTCGTAGCTCTCTTAGACCGTCTAGATATGTTCTCTGTGATCTCTCTCGATTGGGGTTGAATTCGGGGCGAAGCGCGGTTGGAATCGTGAGAGCCGAAGCTCTCCGGCGAGGCGGCCATGGCGGGCATGGCGGCCGGCGGCCGGTTTGGGAGAAGATGACCGACTTCATCTTCATGATTTTCTCTGATGAATGGTAGCCGTCCGATTCGAGATTGATGGTCCAGATTAGATCATACCGGTTCGCGGTGAAATTTTCTAAAGAGCCCCTGCGTTTTCTAGTAAACAACCCGCGGTCCTTTGCGTATTCCGGGAATTGCGTTTTCACATTTGGAAAGCGTATTTTCATCCGGTTAAATCAAAAATACGTTTTCAGCAATTTACAGTTTTGCCACTAGAATTGTTTTAGTCATAAAATCTTCGTTTTAACTCCGATTTGATCCGTTCAAATTGCGTTAGGTTCGTATTTGCGAACTCTACATGTTAGTGTAGTTTTACAGTTAGTTTTGATAGTTTATTTTTCGAGTTTATAATTAAGTATTTATTTACCTATAGGAAATCTTAGAAAATTCATAACTTTCACGTTTTAACTCCGATTTTGGTGATCTTTGCGTCTGTGTGATCGTAGAAACGTGTAGAAGAGTTTTATAAACTTTTATTACTGTTTTGTTACTGTTGGTGTACTGTTCTAATTATATCTATTTGTTTGCTTCGTGTATGTTTGATTGGATGCATGTATGTTGTTGATTGATGATCGAGTATAGAAGGTGAGCAGTACTTGGACGATTCGGAGTATTACTTTGAGCTAAGTCAGCAGTACTATTTGGAGAGCTTTGATCAAGGCAAGTATAACACAAGACTATCCTTGTTACCTATTCATCAAAATTATCATACATATGCATATGCTTACCTTGACAACCTTAGAGATTATAACTTAGCGCTTGATGTCTTGATTCCTTGTCAACCTTGGGTATGCATATGAGTAGCTATGGCTAGTGCTTAAACTAAGAACAATGATCTTGCATTATGATTAATGGATCCAGCAATCAATCTTTAAGACGGTTTAATTATTGTTAAAAGGGGGCTAGAGCCTGTGTGTTATTTTTGGTGCTCTAGTTACTCTCCGTAAGGACTTATCTGTACGTGATCATCCGGGATATACAGTACAGCTGTGAGGGCTATATGGCTCTGGCTTTAGTTGTTCAAGAGACCTTTTCTAGCTTGTTAGTGGTTACCTTAAATGGCGTAAGAATGGCTTGACACGTTGGGTGTAGTGCGAGCCCCTGGCCTAGTGTGTATAGGCTGCGGTTGTTGTGCCACAGGGAAGGGGGGTTCTACATCTGCCTGCCGAGTGAATCTAATGGCCCTAACTTGTTAGACGAACTCTTGAGTGGCTTTATATGGTTTTTGGGTGTTTGGGCTTGATCTCCCCACTCATTTGGAAATCATGACTTACAGTGAAAGTGTACACCTCTGCGCAGAGTTAAAAACTGGTATACTAGCCGTGCTCACGGATACGAGCGGCCTTGGAACATCTACAGATAGATGATCACCATTGTTATACTATGTTTAATTATTGTTGATTAATATTATGCTCTTGTTAATGTTATTCATTATCATTATTGCAATTGATCATTGGTTCTTTAATGGGAAGTGGTTTATCTTGATGCTACTCAAATGAAAGTTATAAGATTAAAAGCTAACCGCAGTTAAACAGTGTCTAGCCATTTGAGCCTCATGAACCCTGTGTTATATTTGTTGAGTTCGACATGGACTCACTCTTGCTATTTCCACCATAACAGATGAAGATTATGATGAGGATTATCGTAATGAGTACTAGTCTTGGTGTCAACCAGTCAACCGTGTCCCTGTGTGGAGTTTCCGCTGGAGATTATTACTAGATATTATTATTTATCGTTCAAGACTATGTTTTAAATATTTATTCGCTATGTAATAAGCACTGTGATGATACTATGTAATTTGTCTGCTTATGTGTGCGATCATGACCTGGGGCGCACATGAGTACTTTATGCATCCTATTTTTGTCCTTAAAAATGGGTGTGACAGACCATTGAGTTTATGGATGGAGGCGTTAAAAACCGTCATTCATACTCTTAATAGAGTACCAAGCAAGTCAATGCCCAAAACACCGTATGAGTTATGGACAGGAAGAGTACCCTCACTAAAACACTTACGTGTGTGGGAGAGTCCTGCTGAGGCTAAAGTGTTCAACCCAAATATTGGAAAGCTAGATCCCAAAACAGTAAGTTACCATTTCATTGGCTACCCTGAAAAGTCAAAAGATTTTTGTTTCTACTGTCCAGACAGATATATAAAGTTTATAGAAACAAGACATGCTATTTTCTTAGAGAATGAGATGATGAGGGGGAGCATAGTAGCTCAAAAAATTGATCTTAAGGAGAAACGGGTATGTGTGCCCACTCCGATGATTTAGGAACCATTCTTTGAACTACCTGTTCTTGTTACACCAACAGTGCAAGACACTAAAGTGTCAACACCTGTTGTCAGTTCTCCTTTGACGCAAATGAATAATGATGAGGAACTTGTTCCTCAGGATCCTATAGAAACTGATGTCACAGATGAGGGTGAGCAACAACAGCCTCAAACATAAGATGTGCAAAATATGGAGGCCCCGAGAAGGTCTCAAAGAGTTAGAAGATCAGTTATTCCTGATGATTATGAGGTGTATAATACTGAAGAATTTCAAATGGAAGGTGATCCCACTTCATTTGAAGAAGCCATAAGAAGCGATAATTTATCAAAGTGGCTTGAGGCCATGGAAGATGAAATAAAGTCAATGAGTACCAACAAAGTTTGGGACTTAGAACCTATTCCTAAAGGAGCCAAGACAGTAGGCTGTAAATGGGTCTACAAGACAAAACATGACTCCCAAGGAAATATTGAAAGGTTTAAAGCGCGACTTGTGGCAAAAGGTTTCACGCAAAGAGAAGGGATTGATTACAATGAGATGTTTTCTCTAGTCTCATGTAAGGATTCCTTTGGAATTATAATAGCATTAGTGGCACACTACGATTTAGAGTTACATCAAATGGATGTAAAAACGGCATTCCTTAATGGGGATCTAGAGGAAAATATTTACATGGCACAACCGAAATGTTTTGTCGTGGAAGGAAAAGAACGAATGGGATGCCGCCTAAAGAAATCGATTTATGGGTTAAAGCAATCTTCAAGACAGTGGTACTTGAAGTTTGACAGAACAATAAGGAATTTTGGGTTTAATGAAAATATTGAAGACAATTGTGTTTATGTAAAGTTTAAGAATGGAAAGTATATCTTCCTAATCCTATATGTAGATGATATCTTACTTGTTAGTAGTGATGTTAGTCTACTACTGGAGATAAAGAAGTTTTTATCTTCAAAATTTGACATGAAAGATCTTGGTGAAGCATCCTTTGTTTTGGGCAAAGAAATTCACCGAGAAGAAGGAAAGGGGTATTGGGACTATCACAAAATGCATACATAGAAAAAGTTTTTAAAAAAATTAGTATGTATAAATATAGTGCCTCACCTGCACCCATAGTCAAGGGTGACAGATATGGGGATTTTCAATGCCCTAGGAACCAATACAAGCTCAATCAAATGAAAGTGGTTCTATATGCTTCTGCTATCGGAAGCCTACACTATGCTCAAGTGTGCACGCGTCCTGACTTAGATTTTGTTACTGGATTGCTTGGCAGATTTCAAAGTAATCCAGGGATTGAACACTGGAAATTTGTAAAGAAAGTCTTGTGATACTTGCAAGGCACGAAGGCCTCATGTTAACGCATAGAAAATCAGATTCTCTCCAAATAGTGGGGTATTCGGATTCTGATTATGCGGGAGATGATAGAAAACCCACGTCAGGATATGTGTTCACTCTCGCAGGAGAAGTTATTTCATGGAAAAGCTCAAAACAAACCGTCACTACATCATCCACAATATATGCCGAGTTTGTAGCGTGTTATGAGGCAACGGGGCAGGTGAACTGGCTCAAGAAGTTCATACCCGGTTTGAAGGTGGTTGACAGCATATATAAACCACTAAAGTTATAATACGATTATAATCTAGTAGGGAGATTGAAAGCTCTATGTTTGGTGTTGGTAATTAGTGACAATGCCTAAGTACTAATCCTATGCCTAAGTTGTATGTAGCATATGAGGATTAGTACATTCCAAGGTTGGTGGCAAGATGGACATGGTGATCATGATGGCCACACTTGGATTTGGACGCAACCCTACGTGATCAAGGCAAAGGTATATGCTTAAGGGTTGTGTTTTAGTAACCAAGACACCTAGTGGGTGTGGTTACATTATAGGATAGATAGCCGTACTATAAAGAGGGGAATGACGCGGCTATTGAACTCCTAAGTGCCTCTAGGTGTGCATTTCATAATCATATGCATTTGGATAGAACTAATAACACCTCGAAAAATGATTGTGAAAATGCTAACACACTCGCACATGGTGATGATCACTTGGTGGTGTTAGCACATTTGCGAAGGTGGTGGAGTTTGAGCGGTAGAGAGGGTTTGGGGTCCTCTCTCCCTCCCGCCGAGCTTGCGAGGCGGGATTCAAGCATTTTCGAGGAGTTAAAACGACTATTTTCCACTACGCCGAAAGTCGGAAATCGAACGAAACCGAACGGAGGTCACAGTGGTGACCGGACGCTGGACCGGACGCGGTCTCTATTTGACCGGACGCGTCCGGTCAGCGTTCAGCGTCTGCGCGAGTTTCAGTTTGTTGATCGGACGCGCGGTGCGTCCGGTCATGACCGACCGGACGCATCCGGTCGTTGAGGGAGCTTACTGGACTCCAACCGGACGCGGGCACTGTGGCGTCCGGTCAGTTCTCCAGCGTGTCCGGTCGCTGTTTCGTTGTGCGCTGCTCAGGCTTGACCAGCGTGTCCGGTCAGTTTCAGGACCAGCGCGTCCGGTCGAGCCCAGCGCGTTCGGTCGTTGCGTAGAGCGCGTCCGGTCAGTGCTTCGCGAGTAGCCATTGTGTGATCGGCGCGTCCGGTCAGTTGGACCAGCGCGTCCGGTCAGCGCGACTGCAGCTGTTTCAAGTGAGTAACGGCTATATTCGAAGGGGTACGTCTATAAATACTCGTTGGCCGGCTCAAGGCTCTCTCTCTTGGACATTTGACATACTTGTGAGCACTTTGAGCTAAGCAACTCCCCTCCCACTCATCTCTCTTGCTTCTTTGCATATTCGAAGTGAGATTGAGTGATCCAAGTGCATTTGCATTGTGAGATTGCATCCAGTTGGCACTTGGTGGTTGATTTGCTACGGGATTCTTGTTTCTCTTGGTGGTTGCCGCCACCTAGACGGCTTGGAGCAGCTTGGAGGCGTTGGCAAGAGTTGGTGATTGTTCTTGGCCACCTCCGGTGATTGTGAGGGGTTTGTGCCTACCTCGGCGAAGCGCCAAAGGCAACATTAGTAAATTGCTCGTGTCATTGCAACCTTTTGCCATTTGGTAGGTTCTTGTGGCGCCTTTTGAGAGGCTCGGTGTGAGACCGATTAGTCACCGAACCACATGGTGAAGAGGGACACAACGGGGACTAGCGTGCCGGCAAGCACGTGAACCTCGGGATAAATCTTCGTGTCATCACTTTCATATTGTGATTGATTGATCCCGGTATTCGGTTGTCTTGGTATTCATTGTTAATCATATTGGTTGGCTCAATACTTCGCCCCTCGGTGAAACTCTCCTAACTCAACTCCGCATTACTTTCTTAGTTATCTTTGCTAGCTAGTTAGCTTTGCTAGAGTAGCTCTTTTGTGGAGCTTGCTAGTTGTAGTTGTAGTTACCTTCTCGGTTTGACTTGTGCGGTTGAGTGCCATTATACTAGAATTGTGTATTGGATAGGTGGCTTGCAAACACCCCGTAGGCTAAGCAAAACTCACATCTCGCTATTTGTTGTATTGATAAACTTGTTTAGCTTGTCTTTGTAGAAAATTTTAAAAGGCTATTCACCCCCCCTCTAGCCATCAAGACCTTTCAACAGTACGCTCATAACAATAGGTCACATTGACATAAAGTATTATGTTGTGAAGGATAAAGACCGGGATCAAATTATAAATCTTGAGCATATAAGTACTGAAAAGATGCTTGCGGATTCCCTTACAAAAGGCTTACCACCCAGTGTTTAGAGAACATGTAGCTGGCATGGGTTTAAGAGAAAGCCTATGACTCTTGGACTATAAAGGGCCCAAAAGTTAAAGTAACTATTTCAAATAAAAATGTGCATTGTAGCTGTCAAATCTATCGGCGATTGACCGTGACGATGAAGCATGCTCTATGCACTTATCTGTGATGGAACGAGTAAAGTGAAAAGTGTTAAAGTCAAAGTTTGAAAATTAAAGTAAATGTTGAGATCAAGGGGGAGAATGTTAGAATGATCTCCTAACCATAGAAGGCACAACGGCCTTCTTGAGCCTTGACTCACGCCCCAATCGAGGGCGCCCAGCCCATCTATGGCTGGAGAGCCCCCGTCACTCTGCTCTATAAAGAGAGGTGGGGGCTGGCGGCTCAAAGCACGAGGTTCGCCTGAGCCACACTCCCCACTGAAAAACCCTAGTTCGGATCCACAGAGGGTGCGTAGCCAAGTGACGGGAACCTCCGTCGTTACTGCATCGCCCCGTCTTCCTCACCATACTTCACTGTGTCACCTCTTTCCCAACTGTCGCTGCCCGTGCGCAACCTCCATCAACGTTCGTGATGGCGGCCACCGGCTCTAGCTCCAACGCCCCAGCTCTACCCTCCTCGTATGGTCTGTACCACCTCACTACCTTTTCTCCCTCTCATTTCCAGTAGATCTTGTACTATGAACTTGATGTATATACCCAAAGTGTAAAGTTTGTACCCCTGATCTACTCAATATGATCCTATGGTATTAACACTAACTTTTGGCGATGAGGTCCAATCAACTCCATTCCATCTAGACAGGCAAAGAGAGGGAGATGGTGCACTCACCATTAAAAGCTACCATTGCACGATCCATATGATTCAAGGTCGTGTGCACCCAATCCGGTCGCCCCTTCGCCAGATCAGGCTGCCCTTCATCAGATCAGGTCACCCATGTGCTAGATCAAGACACCCCTTCGTCAGGATCCTCACACCCTCCAATGACATCTACGGCCATAGAGGCAGTGGTGCAACAACGAGCTTGCATGAGGCAGGGTGGCGTGTTGCGAGTGTGATGTGCTCCGACTGTCAGTGCACAGGGCATCAACGGAGATGGAAGGACACCACCAGGGGTGGTGTGGGCAGTGGGCAGGTGGGGTGTGGGGGCGCTGCGGCAGTGGAGATAAGGGAGTGGTGCTGCAATGTCACAGATAAAGGAAGAAGGGAGTGGTGTTACGCACCAATGGAGACAAGTGGAGATGGAGGGTGAGAAGTGGTGGTCAGGTGGGGTGTAGAAGTAGCGAAGTGGCTAGGGTTCCCTGTTATATACTCTAGGGCAGTAGCTGGCCGAGAGGTGCCTCATCACTAGTAGATGGCTAGGTCTGAATTTACAGAGGTAGGCCTCTGAAAATGGTCATCATTTTCAAAGACGGACCCATTAAGTAGCCTGCCTTTGTTAATTTATTTTAGGTGGTGGTAGTTTATTGAGTGTATCTATAAATGGTCTAATCGCCTCTAAAAATCATTGGTCATTTTAGGAGACATGAACACTTATTGACTGTCTCTGTTGTCTCATAAAATCATTTTTGTAGTAATGACCTTGTCCACCTGCATAAGATGCAGAGACGCTGACACAACCAAATCATATGTGAAGGCATCTTTTAGAGGATTGCATAGGTATGAATAAGCCTATGGATAGATGAGTATATAACCTGTAAAGGAGAAGAAATACTTTTCTTTCAAAAAAAAACTTGTATTATAACCACAGAGACAACCAGGAGGAGCCACTCCAGCAGGACTTCTGATTTTAAATGTTTTCTATTCTCCATAGCCAACTACCAGACCAATGTAACATGCTACAAAGTTGAGAAAGACCTGAAATCACCTGTATAATAGCTCAAACCGAGTGAGCAAAATGGCATTTCAAAAACATGTGCTTAATTATCTCATAATAATAAAGCAACCATTTTTGCTATCTTACCAATTGCACTTAGCTAATTTATCATTTGTCAACACCGTGCCCATGCTTAAGTCCCGAAAAAAAAATTTAATTTGCAATGAGTCATTAGTTTCCATAAACATTTGTCAATATTAGGGACATAAGTATAAATTAGTGCTATTGTAATTTCATCTAGAGCTGCCCATGTTGATATATATAATATAGTGTTGATCTACCAAAGTTTTGCAGAATGGTATTAGGGGATTGATGATTTTAACACTTATGACTTCAATAATGGATGTGCCACTCATTGGATGGAATTTCTATATGGTCACTACCTTTATAATATTATCAGTTAAACATTCTTCTCTTCTATTCTAAAAAGGTACTCATGTTTGTGATGAATATTAATTTTTTCCTGGACCTTATAGGATAGACATGATTTTGTTATAGGTGCATGACGAAATACACTCATGTTTGTGATGAATATTCAATGCCACAGAAGGCCACATTTCTTGTAGTGATTATCCTTTGTTAACACTATGCCCATGCATAAGTCCCAAAGAAAAAATAATTTGCAACGAAACCATTAATTTCTATAAAAGTTTGTCAATATTAGGGACAACAGGCTAAATGAGTGCTATTGTGATTTCATCAAGAACTGTCCATGTCGATGTAAGTTCTAGGAAACATGTCTTGCTCTTAAGTCAATACGACGTTACCGATGCATCGAAGAATCTTTTCATTCTACTAACTTGGGATCTATAATATTTGTGCGCCATGAAAAATCAGGGGATGACCTATTGAAGACTTGTGCTATAGTGACATATTCCTATTTATTTATATGTTACAAGCAAAGGTGAACACAAGGGTTGCATTAGCTAATCACTTGTATTTCCAAAACCTAATTACTTTTTACTAACAAAAGAATTTAAAATGAATAAAATCATGTTTATCTTAATAATTAATCATGTTTAATGTGAAGGCCTAGCGCTCTCCTGCTCTGTGCGCTGTCAGGCTGTGGGCGCCTGACAGATTCTAGAGCATATATTCCCGGTGTTGGTCAGTTTCCCAGCCGCTGGGGCTTTCTCTTGTAAGGGCCTTCGGAGGCCCACCAATCCATTCACTAATGGTCCGGAGTGTACGCGCGAGCGTACATTGAGTGTAGCCCCCCGAGCCCCTGACTGAAGAAATCAGTCAGGGGTTAATCGAACTGTCATGGCACTAATCCACGGGTTTAACCTATACCTATATTTGACTCTCGTCATGACACATGATCGCGTGATGCTTATCTAGTGGGTTTGTTTCGAGATTAAAATTAGAATAGAAATCTACAGACGACTCATTTCGGGTATAGGAGACTACAAAGCCCTCCTACAAACCATTTTTGAACTACCATGAAAACAATGTGTAGCAGTGATACGTCCAAACATTTGTACATTCGCGAACGGAGGTAAAACAATATGAGGGTGGGTTTAGTTGGGTGAAAAGTTTTTAGAAAAATGTCACATTGGATGTTCCGTGCGATGTCAGAAGGAGTTTTCGGATACTAATAAAAAACTAATTACATAGCTTGCCTGGAAACCGCGAGACGAATTTATTAAGCCTAATTAATCTATAATTAACACATTTGTTACTGTAGCACTTTAGTGTCAAATCACGGACTAATTAGGCTCAAAACGTTCGTCTCGCGATTTCCGACCAAACTGTGCAATTAGGTTTTTATCGTCTACATTTAATGCTCCATGCATGTGCCGTAAGATTTGTTACTATAGTTTTTTGTGAAAAGTTTTTGGATCTAAGGGTGTGTTTAGATCAAAAAAACTTTCATGAAAAACTACAGTAATGAATCTTGCGGACATGCATAGAGTATTAAATGTAGATGAAAAAAATAATTGCACAGTTTGATTGAAAATTGCGAGATGAACGTTTTGAGCCTAATTAGTCCGTGATTTGACACTAAAGTGCTACAGTAACAAATGTGCTAATGACGGATTAATTAGGCTTAATAAATTCGTCTCGCGGTTTTCAGGCAAGCTATGTAATTAGTTTTTTATTAGTATCCGAAAATTCTTTCCGATATCTCATAAAACATCCGATGTGATATTTTTTTAAAAACTTTTCACCCAGCTAAACCCACCCTAAACAAGGCCTGAATATGAATTGACGGTACCATTAGTGGAAATAGACTATTCACGTTCCATGCCATCATATGTCCAGCCACCAGTTTTAAAGCGGACACTTTGTTTTTTTTACAACCCCTATCGTCATACAAAGTTATAGTTTTTGAGGCCGGATCACTGTGCAACTGTTTGGCACTGTTCCACTGTTCATCGGTCCTTTTCCCACTGTTCATCGGTCTTTTTTTCCTTCTCTCCCTGGGTATGTTTCATTGGTCTTTTTTTTTCTTCTCCCCCTTGGGTATGTTTAAATCAAAAACTTTTCATGAAAAGTTTTTTCTTCTCCCCCTTGGGTATGTTTAAATCCAAAAACTTTTCATTAAAAGCTACATTAATGAACCTTGCGGCATATGCATGGAGCATTAAATATAGATGAAAAAACTAATTGTACAATTTGGTTGGGTCTTTTTTTTTGCCTTTACCCCCTTGCGTATGTTCAGATCCAAAAACTTTTCACAAAAACCTATAGTAACCCATCTTGCGGCACATGCATGGTGCATTAAATATAGACAAAAAAAACTAATTCACAGTTTGATTCGAAATCGCGAGACGAACGTTTTGAGCCTAATTAGTCCGTGATTTCACACTAAATTCCTACAGTAACAAATGTGCCAATGACGGATTAATTAGGCTTAATAAATTCGTCTCGCGGTTGCCAGACAAGCTATGCAATTAGTTTTTTATTAGTATCCGAAAACCCCTTTCGACATCGCACGAAACATCCAATGTGATATTTTCCCATTTTTTCGCTTCTCCCCCTTAGGTGTGTTTATATCCAAAAACTTTCCACGAAAACTACAGTAACGAATCTTGCGGAACATGAATGGAGCATTAAATATAGACAAAAAAAAACTAATTGCACAGTTCAGTTTGGTTTTTTCTCTTCTCCCCCTTGGGCAAAAACTTTTCACGAAAAACTACACTAACGAACCGTATGGCACGCGCATGGTGCATTAAATATAGACGGAAAAAAACAACCTAATTGCACAGTTCGGTTGGACCTCGCGAGACCAACGTTTCGAGCCTAATTAATCCATGGTTTGACACTAAATTGCTGCAGTAATATATGTGCTAACGACAGATTAATTAGACTTAACAAATTCGTCTCGCGGTTTCCTGGCAAGCTATGTAATTACTTTTTTTTATTACTATCCGAAAACTCCTTCTGACATCGCACGAAACATTCGATGTGACATTTTCTCAAAAAATTTTCACCCAACTAAACCCACCCCTCTTCTTTTTCCCCGCTTCTGCGGGTTCTCCACCAGGTTCCCTCCCGCGGCAACGCGCGGGGCTCCCCTTCAAGTGTGCAACCAAGAGGCTCTTGGCCATAACTTTTCACTGCAATGCATCATGCTGCATGGTACTGTGTGGTTGCATGCTAGCAGGTACTCTGTGTGCACGGTGACCCCAATGGCATTTGAAGTATTGAACCATGGATGCATAAGTTCGTGTGATGTCAGAAGAACTGTTGAGGTTTCTGACAGCTCTTGATTAAGGCCTCGTTTAGTTTCAAAAATTTTCAAGAGTTTCCGTCACATCGAATGTTTAGACACATGCATAGAGCATTAAATATAGACAAAAAAAACTAATTACACAGTTTGGTAGAAAACCACGAGACGAATCTTTTAAGCCTAATTAGTTTGTGATTGGACACTAATTAACAAATACAAACGAAAGTGCTACTGCAGGCAAAGCCAAAAATTTTCGCGAACTATACACACCCTAAGCCATCACAGTTAATATTCGACATCAATACGTATGTGTCCTGTTCCTGTGCACCTGCTGAGGAATCAACCAACATTGCACATCGTCCTTGCACTGGGTAAGCTATGGGCACGCATTCATGAACACATAAGGCCATGTTTTTGGTTTCCACGTGTTAAAGTTTAACTCTCATCACATCAATATTACGGCAAATGTATGGAGTACTCAATGTAGACTAATTGCATGCATATTGGCACAGATTAGAAGTAATTTACGAGACGAATCTATTAAGCCTAATTAGTCCAAGATTGGAAACTTTTTTGTCAAATAAGACAAAAGTGCTACAATATTTGTTAAACTTTAACACCCCAAACCAAACAGGCCTTAAGACATACTCCCTTCGTCTCTAAATATCTGTCACCGTTGGTGGACGTGCCACAAGTTTGATGCGATTTGTAAAAAATACGTACAACATTTGTATCTTTAAATAAATTTATTAAAAAACTAGATTCAAAGATCTTTCCAATGATACTAATTATGTATCATAAATATTAATATTTTTTAATATATATTTAGTCAAAGTTATTTCTCGGAAAACGAAAACGACAGATATTTAGAAATGGACGGAGTATATATGCATCTGACTGCATTGTACCATTGTCCTTGAGGCATGGATGATCATCACCATGCATCAACCCTTGTTGTTCGAGAGGTGAGGTTGGTGAGGGTACATTCCTATGTTCCGTAATTGCCAATTCAGTGCGCCATGTGCGACTCAAAAATAATCATGCATACTGTAGTTGTTTTCACAATGGTCAGGCCTTGGCGTTTGCTTGGTCATTGCAGGGATGCCAAGGAAACTAAGCTGCTGCATGTCGTGAAGGGATTGCCTTGGCCTCGCGCTGGCCTGACATTCCTACGGTGTTGGAAACTGATTGTGCAGTGGTTACAGAGAAGCTGAACAACAATACCAAAGACAGATCTCTGGACAGGTCCCTAATTCGAGAGGCGCAGCTTGATATGGAAAAGCTTTGCCGGCTAGAGATTGTTAAGATTAGTACATGTCAAAATAATGTTGCGCATGAACTTGCTCATTTTGCTATTAGGTCGGCTCGTAGTGAGGTCTTTTTTTCTTCTTTTCCTGAGTTTGTCGTGTCACTCGTATGTAATGATACTATTTGATCATTAATAAAATTTCTTTTTTTGAAAAAAAAGAGTTCAGACTCTTACAGAGAGAGATGAAACCGTATCCAAAACAAACGGATATTAACTATTTCTTTCTAGGATTCTAAATCAAATATGGATATATAGTGTCAGATGGATACTATCATCCTATATACGTTTCAGAAATCCGACATTCAGTATTCTAGTTCAGAGAAACGGTACAAGTATTAAATTTCGGGATTCATATATCATATATTATCGATTTAGTAGTACTTCCTCCGTCCACAAAAGAATATAATTATAGAAACCGTGCTCGTCAAACTAGCTCTGTTTAATTAAGTTTATAGTAAATGGTATTAATATTATGTCTCTAAATAAATTTATTATAAAAATATATTCTATAACTAATCTAGGAGTCAACCAGATAGATCTTTCTTTCGAATCATAAAAAAATAACGCCGTTAAATCTCGAAAAATGCGAGCACCGCATCATGTCGAGGACTTAAATCCAAATGGATTTGTTCCGAACCCAGTTCACAAATAAGCCCTTTGACTGTACATCCTTTGACTGTACAAAGAAATGTTTGCTTCTCGCTCGTGTCATGAACTATACAGTATAAATGTATCATGCCTGAAACCACGTGTTGCAAAATATCCTAGTTGTTAGAACTTCAAAATTTCTTTGTTTTTATTGTAGCATATTTTTCTTAGGGTGACTCTATACCTCTGTTGACAGATTTGACAACAAATTTGTCAGATTTTTGGCCAATCAAAAAAGAAGACAGCCCACCAAAAGAAAATCTGACAGATAATACACATATATATTTGTCAACAGTTTTGTTCGCTTTATATATGTTGAATTTTGCGTTTGAGTTTTGAACCTTGTAGTACAAAGTATATAATGTTATAGTTCAAAGTTTTGAAACTAGCAGTAGTAAAGTTTGTAATGTCATAGTTGAAAGATTATGAATTAGCAGCACAAAGTTTATAATGTCATAGTTCAAAGTTTTGTACCTAGAAGTATAAAGTTTGTAGTGTAAAGTTTTGAATATAGCAGGGCAAAGTTTATAATGTGATAGTTTAAAGTTTGAACCTGGTAGTACAAAAGTTTGTATGTCATATATAGTTGAAAGTTTATAAATTCTGATTGTAAAGTTTTTGAACCTAGCGGTGTAAAGTTTATAATGTGAGTTTAAAGTTTTAAACCTAGCAGTACAAAGTCTATTTTTTTGCTGAGTTGTCATCTTTTTATTGGTCAAAATCTGACAGATTTTTGACAGAACAAATCTGTCCCGTCCAGAGGATAACATAAATCTTCAAACAAAATAAATGGCCTAGAATCTGACAGATATGAAACAACATTTTCTGTTTACAGAAATATAGCAATTTTCTTTTTCTTAACCTAGTGACAAACTTTGTAGAGATAGGATGTGTTTAGTTTGATAAATCATCCATTCTATATAAGGTGGTACATCATGAGTCCATTCTCTGATGGAATGACTTCATTTCTCATTCTAGAGCTAATTATTAGCTTGTGAGGAATAAAAGTGATATGGGGATCAACCTATTCTATTTCATAAATCAAACAAAAAAAGGTAAAAAGTAAAAAGACGATGAACCAACTCATTTCTCGAACAGACACCCTACAAGAGAAATACCGTATGACTGGTGGAGTAGACCAAATAACCTGCCTCCATTTTTCAGGCCGGTATTTTCCCTTGCACAAGTGTAACTTTAATTTGCCCTACACAATATGCTCTCATGCTGGTTTAGGGTTAATGTGAAGGAAACAGGTTTGGGTTATGCATTATGGTGAAATTTCAGCGCGGCTGATCGTAGAATTTTCAGCATACCGGTTTGAGTACCAACTTGCAACATACTACGTAGGATAATTTGGTTATGTGGGACCGATCTCTGTCTGCAAGGACAATTCAAACAGACCAATTTATTGATGGCGAATGGCATATATGATATCAAGGCCTCGTTTAGATGGGTGAATTGAGGGAGAAAAACACTGTATCAGAATTCCTGTAGTATTTCGTTTGTATTTGGTAAAAATTATCCAAGTTTTAACTAACTAGGCTTAAAATGTTCGTCTCGCAAAGTACAACAAAACTGTGTAATTAGTTTTTGATTTCATCAACATTTAGTACTCCATGCATTTGCCGACATTTTGATGTAACGGGGAATCTTCTTTTTGTATAGTGAAATTTGGGGGAGAATAGGGGAACTAAACAAGGCCCAAGGACAATGCAATGTTGTCCTATTCCAAAACACTAGGAAGGACACATACATTGATGCTGCTTAATTGTTGTCTCTAAGAGGCCAGCTACCTGAACAGCTCCGCTTCTGGGCTTCTCGCACCACAAGAACTTAAGGAAGCTCTCATCAAACACTTGCATCCTTGGCATGGGGTCGCCATGCATCCAGCATGCAAGCATATTGTAGTGCAAATTCCCCAGGACCTAGATTTTTTATTGCCCGTTTTTTTGTTCCATTGTTGGAAATGCTCTTTGGACATTTGAGATGAGTATTGTACTCCAAACATGTTTGGAATACAAGAACTCAAATACGTCTATGCAAATTGAACTGTTTTCTTGTGAAATTTCTACTACGTTTTGTTGCTCCATAGTGTTAGGTGTCACATTTATCAATGATCCAGAATTGTATGTGCGGTATTTACATGTGGTGTTTGAGACATGAGAAGCAATGGCGTAGGAAGATATACATTAAGGTATCTTAAATTTGACTAACTATAAATGAAAAATATTAATATTTGAAATATCTAATAAGTATCATTAGATTCGTTATGAGATATATTTTTTCATACTATACCTTTTTATTTTCATAAACATTAATATTTTTGCCTATATATTTGTCAAACTTTAGACACGTTAACTAAGAATGCACGATCAACATGATGCGTTAGATCTACATTAGGCAGGTATGTTGTTTTTAAGGTGACATGTAATTTCCAATTCGTTCGATTCTTTATAGTATAGATATTTGTCAAACTTTAGACACGTTAACTAAGAATTCACCTGGAATTGCATTCTTTCTTAGATAGATGTAGTATATGTCCTTATGATTTCTAAAGCAAATGTGTAAACTCTCTTCATGCATCTTTATTTCATACTACTTGAAAAAATACAACCTGTCTTTTGAGACCCTGTTTGGAATGCCTGACCCGTTCCTGGATGCTCCTCATGACAACAGGATCAACTTTCAACCATGTTTTCAGCCGGCTGTCCCGTTGGGTGTGTTCCTATGGCGCTCATGGTCTGCCGCTGCCTTGAGCACGATCCAGCGGAGCGTCGTGAGGGAGACGTGTATGTAGACATCTCATTCATTGCAAGGCCTACCTGCACATACCAACCATGACTAAAGAAGCATTCAGGCTAAATACTACTCCCTCGGTCCCCAAGAGCAAAGACTAATAATACAGCCGCTTATTGGCAGTAAGAATCTTTATATTCTACCTCTCAGCCCACTCATATAGTGGTTACATCTTCACAATTAATACATGGCCCACTTGTCTCTCTCACGGTGTTTCTTGGTTCTGTGTCCAAGCTGACTGTAAGCTTACAGCCCACTTCTCCTCTCTCCTCCACCTTAGCATTCCGTCTTCTTACAACACATTATTATACTTGCTCTAAAAAAGAGTCGTGTTATGGAAATTGTTCTTGTCAACTTTGTTAACTTTGACTAGGTTTGTACAAAATACATGCAACATTTATATCTCCAAATAAGTTTATTATGAAAGTATATTCAACGATCTATCTGATGGTACTAATTACGTACCATAAATATTAATATTTTGTTAAATATATTTGGTCAAATTTAAAGTTGTTGATTTTTTAGAAGCGAGAATGACTCTTTTTTAAGGACCGAGGAGTACAGTAGTGCATTTTGGATGAAGAGAGAACTTTATCGAATTCAACGAAAGTGTAACATTCTTGAACTGGACCAGTTTGATAAACTAGAGCTAATGTTTTTAGTTGAATAGCTAGTTGTTTTTTTAATAACACTCAAAAAAATGTCTCACATTGGATATATCTTGAGAAAAACAAAGGTAGTACAAGAGCCTATCTGAGCTTAAAGATCGCACTTAGAAAACAGCAAAGAAAAAAGATACATGCAAACACCCTCGTCAAACAAGGCTTTGAGACCGCAAAAGCCACTCACATCTGACACTCATTCACCATCAGAACAGAGTGTTCAGATGCTAGACTGTGACGTAGAATAGACCAAAAAGAAGAGATCAAGATCGCCGCATCGAAATCCAAACAACTACTTTGATAAAGTACACCATATGCCAAGATCTAAAGAAGATCACAGATCTTATAGACCAAACTCTCACTAGCCATTCGCCGATGCTAGATCGAACGTCGTCCAAGGTAGGAAGAGGTCGGAGAGACCTTATTCTAAAGTACCATCATCGCCACCACATCATCAATGATACCATAAACCAAACCAAGGATATGAAAACCTAACCTAAAACTATGAAGGAGAAGAGATTGGGTCCCCACTTCTCTATCCACTGGCAAGGTCGTTGGTTAGGAGAGAGTGGCAAGGTCGCTGGTTAGGAGAGAGGAGTAGGGTCGAGGCAGTGTTGTGGGGGAGAGTGACGGAATCGGGGGAGATCGTGCAGGCAGGCATGCGCGCTACAAGGAAGATGGGTTGAGAACTTCATCGCCAGCTAGTTATTAACCCTAGTTTGGATCCTCAACTAATTCCTCTATTCATATATTTAAATAGACTAGAGTGCCCCTTAAATTACTTTTCTCTCTCTTCATCCCATAGTCCCACCGTATCACCTTCCTTTCTCTCTACCACACATATGGGAGTCTTCCCCTCCTCTTCACTTACTGAGATGGGATCAAAGACCAAGGAAGGCTATGGCGTAGGTGAGGACGAGGAGAGGCCATAGAGGTGGCCATTGCCATGGCCACAACGAATGCAAGGCCAAGGCGGGCCACGCCCATGCAGCTAGTATTGGAAGCGAGGTCAAGGCGATCCTAGCGAAGATAAGGTCGAGGCTAGCCACTTCCACGGTGGAGAGCGAGGGCATAGGCGGCTAGTGTTGGAGAAAATGCCGAGGTGGGCCACGACCATGATGGAGAGCGAGAGCGAAGGCAGCTCGCATTAGGGGCGACGCTGAGGCGGGCCACTACCATGGCTAAGGAGAGGCCACGGGGACAAAGGGTAAGGCACATGGCAGGTGGCCGGATCGAAGGAGGAGTGTCTCTTCTCGGTCCTTGCCCCCATGTCTTCATGGGCGCCCATGAGCTGAGGCTACCGCCATTCGGCTCCCTCCACCGCTCTCCATGCTGCCTCTAGGTCATCAATAGGCCAGAGAGAGGGAGAGCATAGAGAAAGGGAGGACACAATTGATCTAATGGTAGAGGAGGCTTTTTACCAATATTTGGCATTTTTAGCCAAAATTAGCTATAGTTGAAGAGCTATGAAATAATAGCTAGTTGGTGTAGTGGCTAAAAATTAGCTCACCTTTTAGTCTACCTGTTTTGGATCCTTAAGGGCAAAAGACTAGCTACTAATTGTTAGTCCATGGGATCAAACAAGAGCTTATAATATGCTCAATTCTCTTTGGCCAAAGAAAACGCCACACCACAATATGGCTATTTTGTTTTGCCAATTGAACTAATATACATGGGCACCTCCGTTCAATTCTCTCTTTGTATGTGTTTAAGCTAGCAGCCTTCACAAGCCTCACTAATTTCCAATGAGATAAAGCTTTGTTATCATGTCAACCACTTCTGATTGCACCATTCCCCTACTTGCTTGATGCCCTTATTACAACATGTCAGTAATTCAACACTTGTTCTACACTTCTCCCTTGAAACTAGTGTAATAAATAGCCAACTATGGACATTTAGCAATAGGGGTATTTTGTAGATATAATGGGCTAAAATAGATAAATTATATATGAGTACAAATAACGGTGCACTCTCTAAAATAGGTATAGCCCAACATAATGTTACCTTACTTGAAACAGATAGTGTCATCAACCTGTCAGCTCCTCCTCTCTCCCTTCTCGTTTCTGATAATAATGACCATCAGCCTCCTCTGATCATGCATCCCAGGAATCGTCTACCTTATCTTTAGTCCAAAATATATTACTCATTTAATTTATTATCAACTTTTTGTTCCAAATTACTAGCCATTCCTACAAGTACCTCTAATACTAGAATTGCCTGAACTTATAACAATTCACCTAACTAAACTAAACTAAACTTTCCATCATTTTGCAGAGCCTACATTTTGTTCTCTTAGTGGAGGCTTCTCGATCCTCAGGTTGTAGTGAACAAGCACAATGGTGATTGGATGGAGGAGTGAAAGTCCTATGTTTGGTGTTGGTAATTAGTGACAATACCTAGTACTAACCACATAGCAAAGACATGTGTGTAGCTATGATGTGGTTGGTGCAATGACATGGTGAAGCAAGGATCAAGCAATGGTGATGTGATCAAGTGCTTTCCATGATGGAGTTGGATGAAGGTGCAAAGCCAAATCATGGAGCTGAAGGCAAAGGTATAAGATAGGGTTTTCCATTTTGCATCCAAGACACCATAGAGGGTGTGGATGGCTTAGGATCGATAGCCGTACTATGAAGAGGGGAATTTCCGGGGCTATTGATCACTTAAGTGCCACTAGATGAAAATTCATTTGCATATGCATTTAGATCTAGTGGAGAGCTAACCTGACGCCTCAAAAATGATTATGAAAATGCTAACACACATGCACATGGTGATGTACACTTGGTGATGTTAACACATTTGCGAAGGCGGTGGAGTTTGAGCGGTAGAGAGGGGTTTGGGTTCCTCTCTCCCTCCCGCCTCGCAAGCTCGGCGGGATTCAGCGCTTTTTCGGGAAATGAAACGCTTATTTTCCACTGCGCCGAACGCGAAGAAATAGAGGCGAACGAAGGTCACATACGTGACCGGACGCTGGACCAGACGCGGTCTTTGTTTGACCGGACGCGTCCGGTCAGTGCTCAGCGTTTGCGCGTGTCTCGGTATTCTGATCGGACGCGATGGCGCATCCGGTCACGATCGACCGGACGCGTCCGATCGTGGTGGGTGCTTATTGGACTCAGACCGGACGCTGGCACTATGGCGTCCGGTTCGTCTAGCGTGCGCGTCCGATCATTGACTCGCTGGAGCGCTGTTCGGCTTGACCAGCGCGTCTGGTCGGTCACGGGACCTGCGCGTCTAGTCATGCTTCGCGCATGGGTGGTGTGCGCACCTGCGCGTCCGGTCAGTTTGACCAGCGCGTCCAGTCAGCGTGAGTGCAGCAGAATCGAGTGCCTAACGGCTAGTTTTTGTTGGGGACGTCTATAAATACTTGTTAGCCGGCTCTTTAGGGTCTCTCTTGAATTGTTGATCATTCTAGCACTCCTTTGAGCTGAGCACATCCCCTCCCACTCATCTCCCTTGCTTGTTTGCCTAATCAAAGCGAGATTGAGTGATCTCAAGTGCATTTGCTTGTGAGTTTGCATCTAGTTGGCACTTGGGTGTTCATTTGCTGTGGGATTCTTATTTCTCTTGGTGGTTGCCGCCACCTAGACGGCTTGGAGCAGCGGTGGAGGTCCGGCACGTGTTGGTGGTTGTTCGTGGCCGGCTCCGGTGAGCTTGTTGTGAGGGGTTGTTGTGGTTCCCCGGCAAAGCGCCGAATTCTAACTCTTGTGGATTGCTCGTGTCGAAACTTCTCACCATTTGGTAGGTTCTTGTGGCGCCTTTTGAGAGGCTCGGTGTGTGATACCGATTAGCCACCGAACCACATGGTGTAGGGGGACACAACGGGGACTAGCGTGCCGGCAAGCAGGTGAACCTCGGGATAAATCTTCGTGTCATCAATCTTATCGTGATTAATCGATCCCGGTGGTTGTGTATTGTGGAATTCATGTCTTGATCATATTGATTGGTTGGCTCAATACTTCGTCCCTCGGTGATACCCTCCTAACTCTCTCTTGTATTAATTTCTTAGTTACCTTGCTAGCTTGTTAGTGTAGCTCTTAGCTTCTGTAGCTAGTTAGCTTTAGTTGCAGCTAAGTTGTGCGGTTTGACTTGTGCGGTTGAGTGCAAATATACTAGAATTGTGAATTGGTTAGGTGGCTTGCAAACACAACATAGGCTAAGCAAAACTCGCATCTCGCTATTTGTTATATTGATAAACTTGTTTAGCTTGACTTTGTAGAAAATTTTAAAAGGCTATTCACCCTCCTCTAGCCATCAAGACCTTTCAAGTGGTATCGGAGCCGTGGTCACCGTTTGTAAGGCTTAACAACCTCGGTGTAAGATGGCTCAAGTTGTATTCAACCATGTCGGGGGCAAGCCTCCATTCTTTGATGGTGTCTCATCTTTTGATCATTGGAAAAGAAAGATGAAGCAATATCTTGGCTCTATTAATGAGAAGGTTTGGGAGGTGACACGTCATGATTATGCTATCATTGATCCCGACAACCTCACCAACAATGATCGCATCAACAACCAATGCAACACTATGGCTCTCAACACTCTCTACAATGGGATTGATGCAAAAGTCTTTGAGCAAATCAAGGATCTTGAGATGGCAAGTGAAGTATGGACAAGATTAGAGAAAACATATGAGGGCACTTCAACGGTAAAGAGTGCCAAGCTCTATATGCTCAAGGACAAGTTTGAAAGCTTCAAGATGAAGGATGATGAGTCCATATCGGAGATGTTCTATAGGCTCCAAGTCATAGTCAACGATCTTAAGAGCCTAGGAGAAGATGTCAAGGACAAGGAATTCTCACACAAGTTCTTGATGAACTTACCTAAGAAGTTTGCTATCTTGAGGAAGATGATCCAAAGAGAGGGTTTGGACAAGGAGACTCCAAACCAAGTGCTTGGGGATGTCATGACCGATGCTCAATATGATGATGACCAAGATGAAGATGAGAAGAAGGAGATCAAGGTCAAGCAAGAGAAGACCACCGCATTCAAGGCTTCTTCTTCCAAGGGCAAGAGCAAGGTTGATGATGATGATGATGATCCATTTGATGATGAGACCATGGCCCTTCTAGTGCAAAAGATGGGTCGCTTCATGAAGAAGAGAGGCTATGGTGCAAGGAAGAGAAGAGACCACATGAAATCTAGAGAGATGCTATGCTATAATTGCAAGAGCCCTGATCATGTGGTAACCGATTGCCCCTATGAAGACAAGAGGTTTCATGATGGGGAGTTGAAGATGAAGAAGAACAAGAAAGAGAAGAAAGAGAAGAAAGAAAAGAAGAGCTTCACTATCAACAAGAAGAAGAAGGGTGGTGGTTATGTGGTCACTTGGGATAGTGATGACTCTAATGATGATGATGAAGAGAGCTCAAGTGATGATGAGAAACCCATTCGAAGAGATATTGCAAGCATCGCCCTCTCCAACAAGTCTTCACTCTTCGACACTACATTGACATGCCTTATGGCCAAGCCTACTAAGGTAAAATATGATGATAGTGATGATGATTCTTATGCTAGTGATGGTTGTAGGAGTGATGATGAGGAGGATGAGGACTACTCCAAGGATGATCTATTAGGCATAAAAGATCAAATGAGCAAGGGCTATAAGAGGACAACCAAGAAGTGCAAAATCTTGGAGCAAGAGCTCATTGCCAAGAGCAATGAAAATGATGCCTTGATGGAAGAGCTTGTTACTCTCAAAAAGAGTAAGGAGTGCAAAGGAGTTGAACAAGAGTTCAAAGCTCTTAGAAAATCCTTTTATGAGCTAGAGGCCTCTCGTGAGTGTCTAAAGGAAGACCACGAGGACCTTGAAGTTGCTCACACTAGGCTTAAGGAAGCCCACTCCACTCTACTTTAGCTCATCAAGGAAAAGGACCTCAAGTTGGAGAAATTCATGAAGGAAGCTAAGGAGGAGCAAGTAATTGTCACTTGTGATATTGGACTAACATGTGATATTATTGATGATTCTTTATTTGTTGGTCCTACTAATGCTTCATGTAGCTCATCATCATCCACCACAACTAACTCTACCTCTACTACTAGTGATTCATCACTTGTGGTTGAGAATGAGACTCTCAAGAGAGAGGTGGATGATCTCACCCGCGCATTAGGCAATGCCTATGGTGAGGATGCCTGCTTGCTAAAATGATTGGGTAGCCAAAGGTTCTCTCTTAACAAAGAGGGTTTGGGCTATACTCTCAAGAAGGGCAAGGCAGTCTTTGCTACTCCAAAGTCTCGCTTTGTGAAGAGCAATGGTCGTTATTGCAATAGATGCAAGCAAGTTGGGCATCTAGAGATTAATTATAATAAAATGAACAAGAACAACAACAAGTTTCATACTAAAATGGATTGCATTTCTTTTGATTCTTGTTATGTACTTACCAAGGGTGAGAAAGGTGTGCATACTAGGTTTGTTGGTACACCAATTATGGGTCCAAAGAAGAAGGCCATTTGGGTACCAAAGAGCTTAGTGACTAACCTCCAAGGACCCAAACAAGTATGGGTACCTAAGAAACATTAATTTGTTTTGTAGGTCAATTACAAAGCCAGAGGAAGGCATTTGGTGCTTGATAGTGGGTGTACTCAACATATGACCGGTGATTCAAGAATGTTAAACTCAATCAAACCCAATGATAGTGGCATTGAAAGTATCACATTTGATGACAATAGTAAGGGTGATGTAAAAAGGCTTGGAAGGATTGCCATCTCAAATGATCGTAGCATTTCCAATGTGCTCTTAGTTGAAAAGTTGAACTTCAATCTTCTCTCGGTTGCTCAATTGTGTGATCTTGGTTTCAAGTGCATATTTGGTGTTGATGATGTGGAGATAGTTAGTGTTGATGGCTCCAATTTGATCTTCAAGGGCTTTAGATATGAGAATCTATACTTGGTTGATTTCAATGCTAGTGACACTCAACTTTCAACATGCTTGCTCACCAAATCAAGTATGGGTTGGTTATGGCATAGAAGACTTGGTCATATTGGCATGAAGCAATTGAACAAGTTAGTGAAGCATGACTTAGTTAGAGGCTTCAAGGATGTCACATTTGAGAAAGATAAGCTATGTAGTGCATGTCAAGCCGGAAAGCAAGTAGGCAACACTCATCCATTAAAGAGCATTATGAGTACTTCCAAGACATTTGAGTTGTTGCACATGGATTTATTTGGGCCAACTATATACACAAGCATTGGTGGCAACAAGTATGGCTTTGTGATTGTGGATGATTTCACTAGATATACATGGGTATTCTTTCTTGGGGACAAGAGTGATGTATTTGACATATTCAAGATGTTCATCAAGAGAGTGCAAAATGAGTTTGAGACCACAATCAAGAAAGTAAGAAGTGACAATGGAAGTGAGTTTAGAAACACAAGAGTTGATGAGCTATGTGATGAGCTTGAAATCAAGCATCAATTTTCGGCCAAGTATACACCTCAATCCAATGGCCTAGTTGAGAGAAAGAATAGAACCTTGATTGATATGGCAAGATCAATGTTGAATGAGTATAATGTGAGTCATTCATTTTGGGCCGAAGCAATCAACACGACTTGCTTCTATAGCAACTGCCTCTATTGCCACAAGTTCTTAGAGAAAACACCATATGAGATCTTGAATGGAAGAAAGCCCAACATTGCATACTTTCGGGTAATTGGTTGCAAATGCTACATCTTGAAGAAGGGCACTAGATTGAGCAAGTTTGAGAAGAAATGTGATGAAGGATTCCTACTTGGTTACTCCACTACTAGCAAAGCTTATAGAGTTTGGAATTTGGGTAGTTGTCAACTTGAAGAAGTGCATGATGTTGAATTTGATGAAACAAATGGCTCTCAAGATGAAGAAGATAACTTGGATGATGTGAAAGGAACTCAATTGACCAATGCTATGAAAGAAATGGATATTGGTGATATTAGGCCAAAGCAAATGATTGATGTGGATGACAATAAAGGTCAAGTGCTCCAAAGTTCTAATATACAAGCTAGTGGTTCTAATATGCAAAATCAAGCTAGTACATCATCTCAAGTGCAACAAGATCAACAAATGGCTAGTTCATCATCTCCAACTCATGATCAACATCAACATCCAAGCAATCAAGTCTAAGTTCTTCAACCAACTAACATTGCAAGAGACCATCCATTGGATTCCATCATTGGTGACATACAAAGGGGAGTTCAAACTAGATCAAGATTGGCATCATTTTGTGCACATTCTTCTTTTGTGTCAATGGAAGAACCCAAGGACATTGATAACGCATTGAGAGATCCAGATTGGGTAAATAAAATGCATGAAGAGCTCAACAACTTCAAGAGAAATGAAGTATGGGAGCTAATTGAGAGGCCTAAGGATCACAATGTCATTGGAACAAGATGGGTCTTTTGCAACAAGCAAGATCAAGATGGAATAGTAGTAAGAAACAAAGCAAGACTAGTGGCTCAAGGTTACACACAAATAGAGGGTCTTGACTTTGGTGAAACATATGCCTCGGTTGCTAGATTGGAAGCAATTAGGATCTTACTTGCCTATGCTTGTGCTCACAATATTAAGCTATATCAAATGGATGTGAAGAGTGCATTTCTCAATGGGTACATCCAAGAGGAGGTGTATGTGGAGCAACCTCCCGGTTTTGAAGATGACAAGAAACCCAATCATGTCTACAAGTTGAGAAAAGCTTTGTATGGATTGAAGCAAGCACCTAGAGCATGGTATGAAAGATTAAGAGATTTCTTGCTATCCAAAGGATTTGTCATGGGCAAAGTTAATACAACACTATTTACCAAAAAGATAGGCAAGGACTTGTTTGGGTTACAAATCTATGTTGACGATATCATCTTTGGTTCAACCAACAAAGATTTTTGTGATGAGTTTGGAAAGATGATGGCAAAGGAGTTTGAAATGTCAATGATTGGTGAACTTAGCTTCTTCCTTGGACTTCAAATCAAGCAAATGAAAGATGGTACATTTGTGAGCCAAACTAAGTACATCAAAGATATGCTCAAGAAGTTTGGCATGGAAGATGCAAAGGGCATTACAACCCCAATGGGCACTAGTGGAAGCTTGAATAGTGACAAGAGTGGCAACATGGTGGATCAAAAGCTATATAGATCAATGATTGGTAGCCTACTCTATGTGACGGCATCAAGGCCCGATGTGATGTTTAGTGTATGCACGTGTACAAGATTTTAAGCCTCACTAAGAGAAAGTCATTTGAAGGCAACAAAGAGAATATTGAGGTATTTGAAGCATACACAAGATGTTGGATTGTGGTATCCCAAAGGTGCAAGCTTTGAGCTAGTTGGATATTCGGATTCCGACTATGCCGGTGACAAAGTTGAGAGAAAGAGCACCTCCGGGACTTGTCAATTGTTGGGAAGATCACTTGTCTCATTGTCATCCAAGAAACAAAATAGTATTGCACTATCTACCGCCGAAGCCGAATACATTGCCGTGGGTAGCTGTTGTGCACAAATCTTTTAGATGAAGGCAACATTGAAGGATTTTGGAATCAATTTCAAGAATGTGCCATTGCTATGTGACAATGAAAGTGTCGTGAAGCTAACCAATAGTCCGGTTCAACATCAAAGAACAAAGCATATTGATGTTCGCCATCACTTTATTAGAGATCATCAACAAAAGGGTGACATTGCTATTGAGAGTGTAGGCACCGAAGATCAACTAGCCGATCTATTCACCAAGCCACTTGATGAGAAAAGATTTCACAAGCTCAAGAATGAGTTGAACATACTTGACTTCTCCAACATGAGTTGATGCACCCCATATATGACATGCCTCTCCTCCAAGACAAAGCAAGGTACAATTGGTTGACATATCATACATTCTATGCTAAGGACTTGCTTAGTGCATCTAGTCATAATTTACATGTTCTAGGCTCATTCATGAAAATCAAATGAATTTGAAGTTTATATGGTGTCACTATTGTTTCCATGACTTGTATGATCTAGTGGTAGCATATAACTTGTTTGAGAGCTTGTGATCCTAAGTGTTTGATCTAGATAACTTGTTTAAGTATTTGCTTCAACATGGTGCATGATAACCCTTCTAGTGAGGTGTGAAGAAGCTTGCCCTTGGATCAAACAGAAGCATTTCACTTATGCAAGCAATCTAGGTTGAACCACAAACTTGACCCTCACCCCTTCCTAAAATTTGCTCCTTGTGGTCATTGGTGCCAAAAGGGGGAGAAATATTGTTCACAAAGATAGAACTCAAAGGGGAGAAGCACTGAAAGCATCTAGGCCCCGAGGTTTGGTTTCGGCAATTGATGACAACGCTTTATTACCATGACTAACGTGTGTTTTGCAGAAACTTTGGTAAGTTAGGTCATGGAGGTAATAACTGCTTTGGGCACCATGGTATTCATGCCCCTTGATGGAAATCGTTTCGGTTTTCAAAGGAGTGACGTCAAGATTAAGGACGGTTAGTTCCGGATGTCGAGGTGTTGAGATACATTCGGAATAGTCGTTAGGATCTTCGTTTTTCTCTTTTGGCCGTACTATAAAGGGGAGCAGGAGCGGGTAGCTTGACCTAGGTGAGTCCTATGTTTAGGTGTGGTGCACACTTGTTAAACTTAGCGCTAGGCAGCTCTAGAATAGCTCAAAGTTCAGTTGGAAGCAACTTGGTTCAAGTTGCGACGCGTTTCGGAAAGTTTAGGGTGCTTTTCCCTTGACCGGACGCGGTCCTCGGCTTGACCGGACGCGTCCGGTCAGTTCAAATCCACGACTGTGTTTCGGCGCTGACGACTGGACGCGGCCCTTGCTAGGACCGAACGCGGTGGTCAGGGCCGACACGTGTCACTTAAGGGGAAACACCCGATCGAACGCGACCTGGGTGTGATCGGCGCGTCCGGTCACGTTCCAGTAAGGTCCAGCGACGACCGGACGCGTCCGGTCATCACCGATCGGACGCGGTCGCGCGTCCGGTCTGGTTACAGTAAGCTCCCTACACGATCGGACGCGTCCGGTCACCCCTGACCGGCGCGTCCGGTCACCCCGTGTTTTGCTGAGTTGGCAGGTAACGGTTCGTTTCGACTGTGGGGTGTATAAATACATCCCCACCACCTCTTTTATAGGTCTCTTGCTCATTTCATCAGCTGAGAAACACCTTTGGAGTGCAAGGGAGTGCAAGAGCTCTAGTGAGGATTGTGTTTTGAGTTTCAAAGCTTGAGAGTTCCTCACTAGCGATTAGAGAGTAGCAAGTGTGTATCCACCTTCTCATTAGGCTCGTTGTGGTCAAGTGAGAGTTCTAGCTTGTTACTCTTGGTGATCGCCATCACCTAGACGGCTTGGTGGTGATTGGGAGTTTGGTGATCATCCGGCGGAGCTTGTGGATGACCCAACTCATCTTGTGAGCGGTTTTGGGTGATTCACCGCGACGGAGTGTCAAAGAATCAGCCCGTAGAGAGTACTTGATCCTTGCGTGGATCAAGGGGGATCTACACCCTTGCGCGGGTGCTCCAACGAGGACTAGTGGGGAGTGGCGACTCTCCGATACCTCGGAAAAACATCGCCGTGTTCCTTGCCCTTACTTTCAAGCATTTACATTCTCGTATTTACATTCATTGCTTGATTTACTTTCCCAGAATTGCCATGCTAGACTAGGATTGGAAACTAGGGTGCAAAACTTTTATCGGTAGAATCTCTAGGAACACAAGTAGGCACTAGGGGTGAATTCCGGCTTATAGGATTTAATTCTTGCAATTATTTTTTAGAAAAGCCCAATTCACCCCCCCTCTTGGGCATCTTGATCCTTTTAATTGGTATCGGAGCCAAGTTGCTCCTAATTTAGGCTTTACCGCCTAGAGCAAGATGTCTAACGGGGAAGGACCACCTCCCACCTTTGAGGGGGATGATTTTCCATATTGGAAAATCCGTATGGAGGCGTATCTCGAAGCCATAGATGTTGGGTGTCTTAGAGCCACAACCCAAGGGCTTCCCGCTATCAAGGATCCCGCAAACCCCATTAGTGACGAGGAGAAGTACGACCGGTGGAATGCAAAGGCCAAAAATGCACTCTACCGGGGCTTAGGCAAAGATATCTTCAATCGTGTGCGTAATGCAAAGAACGCTCATGAATTGTGGGAAAATCTTTGTGCTCTCCATGAGGGAACTAAGAGTGAGCGTGAGGAACGCTATCACATTGCTTTAAAGAAAATTAATTCTTTTGAGATGCTTCCCAAAGAAAGTGCTAATGATATGTACACTCGTTTGAATGTTCTTGTAGAGGACCTCAATGCTCTTGGGCTCACTCAAATGAGCCAATCGGATGTTGCAAGGAAGATCTTGAGTGTTCTTCCCGTTGAGAAGTATGGTCACATTGTTACCGTGCTTCACCAAAGTGATCTTTCCACCGCAACACCGACACAAGTATTGGGGAAGATCAATGCTCATGAGATGTACATGCACATCACTCCGGAAGAGGGCTCATCATCTTCCAAGAAGAAAGACTTGGCCTTCAAAGCTAATCATGACAAGAAGAAGAAGAAGGGCCAAGCCATGATGGTGCAAGAGAGCTCAAGTGAATGTGGTGTTGATGATGAATCACTTGCACTCATGGTGAGAAAGACCACCAAAATGCTAAAGAAGCTCAACAAGAGTGGCATCAAGTTCGACGGCAAGAAAAAGAAATTCTTCACAAGTAGCAAGAGAAAGCCAATCTCGGAGATGGATTGCTACAATTGTGGTGAACTTGGCCACTTAGCTCATCAATGCCCTAGACCACCAAAAGACAAGTACAAGAACAAGAACAAGGGCAAGAAAAATGATTCAAGTGATGAAGAAGAAGAGAGGAAGAAAAACAAGCCATACAAGAAGAAGGATGGCAAGAAGGAGTTCCACAAGAAGAAGAAAGGAGGAAAGGCATACATTGTTGGTGATTGGCTCACCGATATTGAATCATCTTGTGAGTCCTCCGAAGATGAAAGCAATGATGAGAAAGAGAAGGTTGCCGCATTTGTGATGGGGCCATCATCTTCACCAACATCTTCATCACCACCTTCACCGCCTCCTTCACCATCATCGTCCTCTACTCACCTATGCCTTATGGCCAAGGGTGAACGAAAGGTATAAAATCATGATAGTGATGATGATGATGATAGTGATAGTGATGATGAATATGATGCACCCTCTTATGATGAACTTGTAAAATTGTTGAACAAATATACTAAAGTCATAAGAAGGACAAGAAATGAAAATGATGAACTTCAAAATGAAAATGAATCACTCTCATCTAAGCTTGAAAGTGCTCAAAAGACTAGTGGTGAGCTTAAAGATCAAAATGAAGTTATGTCTTCAAATCTCAAGGAGCTCAAAACTTCTAATAAAGAGCTTAAAGATCAACATGATAAGCTTGAGAAGAAGCATGACACTAGACATAACTCTCTAAAAGAAAAATACACCACATTGAAAATTGACTATGATAGTCTTGTGGTTGCTAATGAACTTGCTCTTGAGACACATGATGCTACTAACAATGTTGTTAAGTGTGATATAGCTACATCATGTGATGACTTGATCATTGAAAGCATTGAGCAAGGTTCTAGTAGCAAAGGCAAGAGTGTGGTTGAGTCAAGCAACTATGATGATTATGCCAAGATCAAGAGTGAAAATGAGAAGCTTGCAAATAAGAACAAGAAGCTAAAAGGTTTGATGGCTCTTGAGAAGCAAACAACAAACGAGTCACTCATTGAAGAAAACAAAAAGCTTAAGCAAGAAAAAGAGCATCTCAAGACCGGCCTAAGCAAGTTCACAAGAGGTCAATATTTGCAAAGTGAGCTACTCATGAACACCGTAATGAAGATGGATAGAAGTGGTATTGGATACTTGGCAAATCAAGAGAAGAAGGCAAAAGCTCAACAACAACAAAGCAAGTCAAAGCCCAAACCAAAGAGATGTGTTGAGTGTGGTCAAGAAGGTCATTTTGCTCATGAATGCAAAATTCCACCACCACAACCCTTGCCCAAGCATGCTAGACCCTTTGCCTTCAATGCTCATTACATGCTAAGAAAAGATTCTAATGGAAAGATGAAGGTTATGTTTTTGGGTCCCCCAAACAAGAATAGGCCAAAGAAAATATGGGTTGCCAAGTCACTAGTTGAGAAAGTTAAGGGTCCCTCTCAAGTTTGGGTCCCTAAACAAAAAGCTTGATCTCTTGTGTGTAGTTGAACTACAACACCGGTGGATCTCATTGGGTTATTGATAGTGGTTGCACTCAACATATGACCGGTGATCCTCGTATGTTCACCTCCATTGAAGAGAATGGGATATGTCAAGAGAAGATCACATTTGGGGATAATTCAAAGAGCAAAGTCAAGGGTATAGGCAAGATTGCAATATCAAATGATCACTCACTCTCAAATATGCTCTATGTTGCTTCATTGAGTTTCAACTTATTATCCGTTGGGCAACTTTGTGACCTTGGCTTCCAATGCTTGTTCACACCAAATGAAGTGGAAGTTTCAAAGATAGATGACAAGCAAGTGATATTCAAAGGCTTTAGATACAACAATCTTTATCTTGTTGACTTCACCTCCGAAGATGCAAATTTGATGACATGTTTGTTCACCAAGACCTCACTTGGTTGATTTTGGCATAGGAGGCTTGCTCATGTTGGAATGAACACTCTCAACAAGCTATTGAAGAAAGAACTAGTGAGAGGATTGAAGGATGTGAAGTTTGAAAAGGACAAACCTTGTAGTGCATGTCAAGCGGGCAAACAAGTTGCAAACACTCATCCAACCAAAGCTTTCATGTCAACTTCAAGAGTGCTAGAACTTCTACATATGGATTTGTTTGGGCCTACAACATACAAGAGCTTGGGTGGTAATCTCTATTGTCTTGTGATAGTGGATGACTACTCAAGGTACACATGGACTTTCTTCCTTCATGACAAATCCGAAGTGGCAAATTGCTTCAAAAAGTTTGCAAAGAGAGCTCAAAATGAATTTGAAGTCAAGATAAAGAAGATTAGAAGTGACAATGGCAAAGAGTTTGACAACACAAACATTGAAGCTTATTGTGATGAAATGGGAATCAAGCATGAAGTCTCTTCAACCTATACTCCTCAACAAAATGGTGTAGTTGAGAGAAAGAACCGGACTTTGATCACCCTTGCAAGAACAATGCTAGATGAGTACAACACTCCAAAAAAGTTGTGGGCCGAGGCAATCAACACCGCATGCTATGCTTCAAATCGCCTCTTCCTACAAAAGTTTCTTGGCAAGACCCCCTATGAGTTGCTTAATGGGAAGAAGCCGGACGTCTCATTCTTCCGGGTGTTTGGTTGTAAATGCTACATCTACAAGAAGCGTCAAAACCTAGGAAAGTTTCAAAGACGTTGTGATATTGGTTTTCTTGTTGGTTACTCATCAAAGTCCAAAGCATATAGAGTATTTAACCATGCCACCGGTTTGGTTGAAGAAACATATGATGTGGAATTTGATGAATCTAACGGCACCCAAGGAGCAATTGAGAATTGCGATGATGTAGGTGATGAACCCTTGAGGGAGGCCATGAAGAACATGCCCGTGGGAGACATCAAGCCAAAAGATGATGATGACGATGTACAAATTGTTGATCCACCATCTTCATCACGTGTGCCTCAAGATGATGACAAGAATGAGAGAGTTGAAAATGAAGACACTTATGTCTCTCATGAACAAGCCGAGGCACAAGCTCAAGATGTTGATGCTCCCCGTCCAACTCCTCAAGTGGTTGATAGAAGAAACTCACCTCTACTTCAAGCACATCCACAAGATCTCATCATAGGGAGTCCTACTAAGGGAGTAATGACTCGATCTCAAAAGCTTGCTTCTTTTGTTGAACATCACTCTTTTGTCTCTTGTGTTGAACCTAAGAATGTAGAAGAAGCTCTTCAAGATCCGGATTGGGTGAATGCTATGCATGAAGAATTGAAAAACTTCACCCGCAATCAAGTATGGACACTTGAAGAGCATCCTAGAGGTGCAAGAGTCATTGGAACCAAGTGGGTGTTCCGAAACAAGCAAGATGACCAAGGCATAGTAGTGAGGAACAAGGCAAGACTAGTTGCAAAGGGGTTCTCTCAAGTTGAAGGTCTTGATTTTGGAGAGACCTTTGCACCCGTTGCAAGACTTGAAGCCATTCGTATCCTCCTTGCATAAGCATCACATCATGATATGAAACTATATCAAATGGATGTGAAAAGTGCATTCTTAAATGGCTTCATAAATGAACTAGTCTATGTTAATCAACCTCCCGGGTTTGAAGACCCTAGATATCCTAATCATGTTTATAGGTTGTCCAAGACGCTATATGGGCTCAAGCAAGCCCCTAGAGCGTGGTATGAGCGCCTCCGGGACTTCCTCATTGAGAAGGGCTTCACCATTGGGAAGGTCGACACCACACTATTCACCAAGAAGCTTAATGGGGAGATCTTCATTTGTCAAGTATATGTTGATGATATCATCTTCGAATCAACAAATGAAGATTATTGCAAGGAATTTGGTGAATTGATGTCGAAGGAGTTCGAGATGTCAATGATTGGTGAGCTCACATTCTTTCTTGGTTTTCAAGTCAAGCAAATGAGAGAAGGGATTTTCATCTCTCAAGAAAAGTATACCAAGGATCTTCTCAAAAGATTCAAGATGGAAGAATGCAAACCAATCAAGACCCCAATGCCATCCAATGGACATCTCGACCTAGATGAGGGAGGTAAACCGGTTGATCAAACTCTCTACCGTTCTATGATTGGTAGTTTGTTGTACCTTACCGCATCTAGGCCCGATATCATGTTTAGTGTGTGCATGTGTGCTCGCTTTCAAGCGTGCCCTAAAGAACCTCACTTATGTGCCGTAAAAAGAATCCTAAGATATCTTAAGCACACCCCAAGCATTGGTCTTTGGTATCCCAAAGGAGCTAGATTCCAACTAGTTGGCTATTCCGATTCGGATTATGCCGGTTGCAAAATTGATAGAAAAAGCACATCCGGTGGGTGCCATTTGCTTGGAAGATCTTTAGTATCTTGGTCATCTAAAAAGCAAAATAGTGTGGCTTTGTCCACCGCCGAGGCGGAATACATTGCCGCGGGGGCTTGTTGTGCACAAATCTTATATATGAAACAAACCCTCCTAGACTATGGAATTGTTCTTGAAAAGGTGCCACTTTTATGTGACAATGAAAGTGCCGTTAAAATTGCTAACAACCCGGTACAACACTCACGCACCAAGCACATTGATATCCGCCATCACTTTCTAAGAGACCACGTTGCAAAAAATGACATATCACTAGAAGGTGTAAGAAGTGAAAATCAATTAGCGGATATCTTCACTAAACCGTTGGATGAGGCCACCTTTTGTAGATTAAGAAGTGAACTCAATGTGCTTGATTCTAGCAACTTTAAAAAATGAGCTTGTGTTGCCCCTTGCATTGCATTGTATTATATGTCATGTTTATCTTATTGCAATGCAACTAGAGCTTGGCTAACACGGTTACGATAACCCTCCTTTGGAGGAGTGAAGAAGCCTAACCGTGGATCAAACTTGACAAGCAACCTAGCTTTACTTTCTTGTAATGCATTGCATATGCATGGTTGTTAGTTTGTCGTTTCTTTTTGGTTTAGCTTTGAGCAACCTCTGTGTTCGTCCATGGATAGAGAGAGCATTTTGACGCTCCTAAAGGTTCAAAAACTCTATTGCGTGGCCATACGTTGCTCCTCGGGTGTTTATTGCCTATTTTCTTAAAAATATTACTAGCCTAAGGCAATCTATTTTGAAAAATTTGAGGGTTTGAGTGAAGTCACTCATATCAGGTTCCAATTGGTGTTTATTTGTGTCTCTTTGAATTGGAACTTGATTGGGAGAAGTCGCGTCGAAGTTCGAAACGAAGAAGGGCGAAAAACCGTGACCGAACGCTGGACCGGACGCTGCACCGGACGCAGTGATGCTTCACCACCGCGTCCGGTCCCGGTGACCACCAGCGCGTCCGGTCATCCAGAAGACCAACTCCAGATCTAGTGACCGGACGCTGCACCGGACGCGCTGCTGTTGACCACCACGTCCGGTCCCGGTTACCACCACCGCGTCTGGTCATTCGCGATGACTTTCCCGAGTACCCTTGACCGGACTCTGTCCGCGTCCGGTCAGTCCTAACCGGACGCGTCCGGTCGCTCCAGGAGCTTACTGGAGTGTGACCGGACGCTGCACCACCGCGTCCGGTCACTCGACCACCGCGTCCGGTCATCGCGTGACGAGCGGATCTAACCCCTCATATAACCTTTCGTCTTCGATCTGGTTTTTCTTTTTTCAATCCGTCCGCCGCCCGCGCCGCGCCCGTTCTCGCCGACTTCCAGCCCTAGCTCACCGGTTTTCGCCGCCCGGGCTCTCCACCGCCGCCGTTGCCGCCCTGCCGCGCTGCCCCGCCGCGCCTGCCTTGCCCAGCCGCGCTGCCTCGCCGCGCCAGCTCTGCCTTGCTGCGCCGCCGTCGCAGTGCCGCGCCGCCGCCGCTGTCCGCTGCCCACATTTGCCTTGCCGTGTCTCCACCGCAGCTCCCACGAGCCCCCTGTGCCAAGCCTCCAACCCTAGGCTCCTCCAATCGTCTATCTGCCGAGCTTCTTTTCTAGGGTTTGCCCTAACCCTAGTTCGAAGGTGAAAAACTCGTTCCTTTTCGCTTTCAATTGTTCAATTCCTTCGTTAGGGTTTACCTTGACTGTCACTTTCCATCGCTTATCATCGTCACTTGACTCGGTCCTTTCAGCGCTCGTCCGACGTATTCGGGAAATCTCGCGATCTAGGTCACCTCATCTCGTCACCGTCTTCTCGTCGATCCGAGGTAGCTATCACGTTTCGGTTCATATCTTATCTTATATGCTTGCTATCTCTAGGGTTTCGTACCTTTTAGTTATATATGTTGCTTATAGTAGATCCATCTATTCCGTCTTTTCAGCGAGTTTGTCAGTGTGTCAGGGTGATATCAGTTTGCTGAATCCGAGGCCAAGCCTGCGGATACGGATTGAGGCCAAGCCTCTCGAGTGTCAGTTCACCATCTTACAGAGGTTTTCTGTCAGCTTGTCAGCATGGTCCGTTGCAAGAACACCGGTGGTGCTCCTAGTGACGGGGACGACAGTCCTCCTCGTCTGTCTGAGGTTGCGCGTGGAAAACGCATCAAGATTATGGCCAGGAAGAAGAAGAAGACACTTACTGATGTAGAGATTGCTCAGGCCGTTGCAGATGCAGCAGAGCAGGTAGAGAGGGGAGGCAGGAGCAGTGGCATACGCATAGGCGAGCGTCGCTCTCATCTTGAAGGTCGACAGCTTGGTACAGAGGCCGCTGAGGGCACAGAGGACACAGGAGCTATAGATGCTATGTCAGTTGATCCACCTACAGAGGTTCCAGAGGCTCCAGAGGGCACAGAGGAGCAGCCAGCTCAGACTCCACCGCGTCGCCGCTCCACATGCACATGAGCTCAGGTGACTCCTAAGCCAGAGGGCCAGCGTCGTGGAGCACGTCCTCCTCCCAGGGCTAGAGGTTCACCCCCGGTCGAGCACTTTGACTTGAGGGGTGCTACAGCACGTCAAGTGCAAGGGTTGAGGTTCGTTGAGGTCAGTCGGTGGTTCCCACCTCAGAGGGATCCCAGAGCTTCAGAGGGTTTCTATACTCCTCTACAGGAGGATTTCTACAGAGCTCTTGTTGACAGCGGCATTGCTTTTCGACCACAGAGGGTTTGTCGCCTTGAGTCACTTGTTGAGGTTGTGGGAGAGCAGCTTCGTCCGCACCTGTCCTTTCTGCCAGGCCTGTCAGATTTTCTTGGACGGACAGGTGCATACTGCGGCACATGGGTCAGGGAGTTCTATGCTTCACTATGGATTGATCCTGCCCATGAGTTCATTCACTTTGCATTCCGAGGCCGCGACCACAGACTGTACAGCACTAGAGTGCGGGAGATTCTCAGACTCCTAGCTTCAGATACGAAGATTCATCAGCTCTGCTTTGGTCAGACTCCTCCACCCAGACGCCCTCACGGCGGGACAGTGCCACCGACAGATTTGATTCGACCCTGCTTCCGTGAGCCTTTTGGCGAAGGGTCTCGTCGCACTCCTGCCAGCTTGACACCACTAGCCAGAGTCCTGGATGCTATAGTCAGACGTACTCTTCTTCCCAGGCTTGGCTACAGAGAGGGATTGACTCGGATGCCGCTATGGGTTGTTCACCACCTCCTCTCATAGACACCTTTTGACATTTGAGACCTTATGCTTAGTGAGATGGAGGACACCCTAGCTGAGGGCTTCAAGGGACATCGTCAGCTGCCCTATGCTCACTGGATATGCTTCATCATCAGATCTGCCATTCAGCTTCCTGCAGAGATCAGAGCTGAGATATCCGATACTACCACCGCTTTTCCTGAGTATGATATCCGTCAGCTTTGGGCTTCAGTCACTAGAGAGCAGGCTCCAGTGCCAGGACAGCACGAGAGACCTGAGGTTCCAGAGACAGCAGCTGAGCAGGACACCACTGTTGAGGGGCTTGCTGAGGCAGAGCTTGCCGATCTTGATGTTCAGCCTGCTGATCTCCCTGAGGATGAGGCCTCTGACAGCACTGACGAGGACTATCAGCCCATCCCCAGGTATCGGTCGCCTCAGCCTCACGACCACGAGGCCGGTGGCTCTGGTTCAGCCTCCCGCTCAGACCCAGCCATGGTGGCTATCCTTGAGAGGCTGACCCAGGCACAGGAGCGACAGGAGCTGCAGTTACAGCGACAGGCTCAGGACACAGCTGCAGCATTTGCACAGATACAGGCTCGACAGGACGAGTTCCAGCGACAGCAGCTTGAGATCCAGCGCCAGCAAGTCGAGATGCAGCGACAGCAGTACGAGATGCAGCGACAGAGTGCAGCCAGTCAGCAGCAGTATTTGGACCTTCTGCGCCATCTAGTCACTGTTGGGGTTCCTCCACCTGCTTCTGTCCTGACTCCTGCTTTACAGTCCAGTGGTCCATCGAGTCTGATGAGGACATCGCCACACTGGACACACCGACGCTATGGTCTTCCCCAAGTTGCAATTCGTCCCCAACTCAGCTGCCACGTCACCCTCGGATTCAGCAGATACGTCGTCACTGTTTTGGTCATAACTCTCGCATACGACATCAAAACGGGGTGTTCTTGGATGCGTTGGAAAGGGGACGACGACGCCGTCGTTTTGGATCTGGTCCCAGCTCCAGAAGGTCCGTGGATCATTCTGTGTGACCACGACAAGGTGCTGCGTCACCTATTTGGGCCAACTTGGCCATGTATTGTGTCGGGCCTTAAGCCCAAGTTGTGGGCGCCCAACCCCTGGCCGTCCTCAACTCTAGGTCGAGTCTTAGACTATAAAAACAGCCGCCGCCGCTGCTAGACAATTGGGTTTTGTTTAGAGTTTAGTTTTCCATCGAGAAACTGAATCGTTCATTGTAACTGTGGTGATAAATCCTTTTACAGTGATCCAGGGCCCCTGTTCTTGATCTCCTCCACTGTGTCGATTAGTCCTTTGGAACCGAGTTCTTGAAACCTATATTGATATTCGCATCATTCATATTTGCAATTTCAGATTGCGTGTTTTTACCTTCTTGCTTGTGTTCTTCGATTCGCTTGCAGGAAAAGCCTTCTTGGTGAGGTCAATCAAGTTGTGCTTGGTTGATAACCAACGGAGCAGTGGTGTAACGGTTGCAGGGTTCGAATCATGTCTGATTTGAAACCGGATCGCCAACGTCGAGATCTCCACAAGTCGAACTTACCGGTTACCTCTCGGAAGATCGGGCCTGTAACTCATCAATTGGTATCAGAGCTTTTAGGTTTACCGCGAGGTATATTATCGTTTGCCTTAGATTCATATTTGTTCATTACCTAGAGTCCACAAAAAGCCCAAAAAAAATATTTCAATTTCCGCTGTCCTATCACCTTTTGTGCCTTTGCAATTTCGTTTCAGATTCGCGTTGTTGAGTTTGTGTCCGTGGTCGAGTCTTGTTGCTGGTTTAGGATTGTGTTCGTGGTTGTAGTTCAATCGCCGTTGCTGTGATTTTTTTTTCTGCCGCTATCCCATCCACCATTCCTAAACAACAAGTCGAAGCCACCACATTACTCGACTTGCCCCTGCTAGCCGCCTTGTGTGACTTCTCGCCGCCGCGCAAACTCTAGATTGGTTGCAAGCCGCTCTTATTTTGCCTGCATCGCAACCCTCCTTATATCATCAGGCGCATACCTACTGTCGCTGTTGGAGTCACAGGGACGATCTTGTGATCGGTGTTGGAGTTTAGGGACGCTTTGCCCTAACTGCCGCTTTCGTGTTGTGCCTCCAGTCAAAACATAACTTGAGATACCTTCGGTAAAACAGGCATAACTTTTCGCTCGTTTATCAGAAAAATCTGAAATTTTTACAGCAGCTTCTTGACACCATTTGGAGTCGACCCAAACTGGGCTATGCCCTGTTTGGTTTCGTCAAAATTGCCAAAAAAATCAGAAAAATAAAGAAAAAAATTGTCAAAGCTTTTGCACGCTTTTCAGAGAACGTGCTATTTTTCTGTAGACCACATCCCACCTCAGTTGTAGGTGCCAATTTTTGTGGTTGCATCTTTTGTGATCCTTGTTTCGAGAAAAATATAAAAAAAATAGTGAAAAAATAAAAAAGTTTGATTCCTACTAGTGCCTTTTGGGAAAATCAGGGAAAAATTCAGGAAAAAGGAAAAATCTGGTTATTTGCTTGTTCTGTGCGTTCTTTCCATCATCCTTTGTTTTCACCTTGTTGCGCTACGTCTCGACACGTCTTAGCCAGCAGCTGTGATTTGTACTTTGGATCCGGATTGAACAATCGCTAATCTGTATTCGTTAATTGCTAATCCTTGCTGTCATATTGTGTGCCTACCCATAGCTCCACATATTCTTCTGTCAGCACAGGTTCATCTTGCAACTGTTACCCACGCTTAACAACAGATTACTTCGCCACGTTGGTTTTGCTCTTGTTTGGCGTTGGTAAGAATACAGGCAAGACGGTGGTAAGCCGCTTGTGATTTTGCATTCCACTTTCACCACCACCACCACCACTTGGTTCCTTTTAGTTGATAGGGATAATACTTTGGTGTTGTCTTTTTCTATCTTCTAACCATGGCAGGATCTCCGACGGACTTCAATGATTGCGTGTCCAAGGGCGAGCTTACAACGTTCATGACTAAACAACGCAATCTTATGACCGAGCTGACGCGCAATGTGAACAATCTGGTCACCCGCATTGAACAACTCGAGCAACGTCCTCCACCTTATCGTGTTGTTGATGACGATGCGGATGATTTTGGTGATGACGATGCGGATGTGAATGCCGACGGTTATGCCCGTCGTCGCCTCAACTTCAACCGTCGCGGTATGGGAGGTAATAATCATGGTAATAACGATCCTTTTGCTAAAATTAAATTTAGCCTTCCTCCTTTTGCTGGTAATGTTGATCCAGAGGCTTATTTAGATTGGGAGCTTGCTGTTCAACAAAAATTTGATTCTCATAATGTTCCTACTGAGCATAGAGTTAGACTTGCTACTAGTGAGTTTACTAATTTTGCATTGTTCTGGTGGAGTGATCTTTGCAATGCTAATAATGCTGCTGCTGTGCCTCAAACTTGGAATGCTTTAAAGCAACGTATGAAATCTCGTTTTGTTCCTCCTTATTACCAACGTGATTTACGTTTAAAACTGCAAACTTTAAAACAAGGTGATAAAGGAGTAGAAGCTTACTATCAAGAATTGCTTATTGGTTTAGCCCGTTGTGGTATAAATGAAGATGATAATGATGCTAGTGCTAGATTTTTTGGTGGTCTAAACCATGATATCCAGAACATACTTGATTACAAAGATTGGCGCAATTTTTCCCAATTGTATCATCTTGCTATTAAGGCAGAACATGAAGTACAGGGCCGCAAACAACACCAGCCTTTCAGGTCTAATAATGGGAGGAATTTTCAGCAGCGTTCTGAGCCGGAGACGCCCAAACTTTCTGTTGCACCACATGGGGTAAGTAAATTGTCTGATGTGCAGAAGAAAGGTGCCACTCCAGGTGTTTCTACTAGCTCTTCCTCGTCCAGCGCTAAAATCATTTGCCACCGATGCAAAGGCATGGGACATGTCATGAAGGATTGCCCCAGTCGTCGTGCTTTCATTGCTACCGAGGATGGCTATGTAAGTACTAGTGATGTTGAAGATGATTTAGCCCTTGCTGCTAACATTGATGCAGATTCCACCGAGGGCGATCAAGACAAGGAGGTCATCATCATTGACTCTGTGGCTGCTGCCGCGGACTACCCTAGCCAATTGATGAGTTACAGGCCCGATCTTCCGAGAGGTAACCGGTAAGTTCGACTTGTGGAGATCTCGACGTTGGCGATCCGGTTTCAAATCAGACACGATTCGAACCCTGCAACCGTTACACCACTGCTCCGTTGGTTATCAACCAAGCACAACTTGATTGACCTCGCCAAGAAGGCTTTTCCTGCAAGCGAATCGAAGAACACAAGCAAGAAGGTAAAAACACGCAATCTGAAATTGCAAATATGAATGATGCGAATATCAATATAGGTTTCAAGAACTCGGTTCCAAAGGACTAATCGACACAGTGGAGGAGATCAAGAACAGGGGCCCTGGATCACTGTAAAAGGATTTGTCACCACAGTTACAATGAACGATTCAGTTTCTCGATGGAAAACTAAACTCTAAACAAAACCCAATTGTCTAGCAGCAGCGGCGGCTGTTTTTATAGTCTAAGACTCAACCTAGAGTTGAGGACGGCCATGGGTTGGGCGCCCACAACTTGGGCTTAAGGCCCGACACAATACATGGCCAAGTTGGCCCAAATAGGTGACGCAGCACCTTGTCGTGGTCACACAGAATGATCCATGGACCTTCTAGAGCTGGGACCAGATCCAAAACGACGGCGTCGTCGTCCCCTTTCCAACGCATCCAAGAACACCCCGTTTCGATGTCGTATGCGAGAGTTATGACCAAAACAGTGACGATGTATCTGCTGAATCCGAGGGTGACGTGACAGCTGAGTTGGGGACGAATTGCAACTTGGGGAAGACCATAGCGTCGGTGTGTCCAGCGTGGCGATGTCCTCATCAGAGTCAGGGACAGCCGAGCTTTTAGTTCACCTCTCCACAGCAGCAGGTCCCCCAGTCGTTCCAGTCCCCGAGCTACACGCCTATTCAGACGGGGTTTACTCCTTCAGACCAGCCTCGCCCTCACCTCCTGACAGGCACACCCTTTGGTGATTACAGTGTGTTGATATTTGGTAACGCAATTAGGAAATAGGATCCGCAAGCGCACGGATATCGGTGAGCACTTCACCCGAGATGTTATCCTGGGTATCGTATTTATATTTTTACCTTTAGGAGAAAGAGTGCATCTGACTAACCAAATCTATTACTACTAACCTTTAGGCTACAACCACTATGATTCGATGTGAGTGATGTATAGAGAAGACTACAACCGCACTCTTCTTCTAACCTTGGTAAGGATGATCTACTGTTCTATTGGGGAGGTTTACGGAATCTAGACACCACAAAGGATGTTCAACCCGCACCTATAAACCCTATCGATCCTGCTAACGGGATATGGAATACAAAGGTAACTCGGAATTGTCACGTTCCTCGCTACTACCACGGTCCGGCTAGACGAGGGGATATCTATGAGTATCCTAGCTTAAACACCACGTTTACGCTAGAGATGATTACTCTAAACTCTACGCGAAGAGATCAAAGTAAACTCATAAACCAAAGAACAATAAAACAAAGAACTTACTAGAATTTAGAAGTTGAAATACTGAAGAATCCTGAGAACAAGCCTCGGGTTAGAAGAACTTGCTCCCGCAGGTACAACCTCGGAGTAGACACCGACAGGCCGGCTTCCTCCGATCTACACCTCCACTCTATCTCTCTCAATCTAGTAGAACTAATTCTACTTTCACATTGGATGCTAAGCCCTAAGAGGTGGGAACCCTAGAGGGAACCTCTCTCTCTAAACCCTAACTAGAGATATGCAACTGAATAATGAATTGGGGTCTTCTCCACCAGGGGTCAGGGGCCTTGCTTATATAGCCCTTTTGGATGAATCTGGACCGTCGGATCAAACCGACCTTCATCCTACGGTTTTCCTTGATCCTCAAAGGCGGTGGAGCATAATCCGCGAGACTCGACCTGATTGGTCCCGGGGGCAGGGCGGGCGCCCTAGGGCACAGGGCGGGCGCCCTGTGTCCGGCCCCGTTACGGCTCCCATTCGTTCCCGTGGCTTCTGAAATCTTCTAGATGTAAGATAATTGCGTGTTTGGTTAATATCCCGTCATTATTCCGACATGTGGGCCTTTCTTCCGTATTTCCTGATAACCCCCTGCAGAAATAGATAAACAGCAAAACTCGTGGAATTCTGTTAGATCAAACCCTAATTCTAGGTGTTGCTTGCATATAGGTCCTTTTCTTTATTTATTTGATGGTTATAATTGATACTTAAGAACCGTCAACACAGTGCCACATACAGCGAGTTGACTGGTCAGCCGACACCCTCGCACACTACCACCTTTGCTACTTCTTCAGAGTTGTCAGCTCCAGAGGCAGCTGTTCCTCCTGTGACAGGGACGGGCACTACAGAGACAGTTCCTTCGTCAGTTGCCTCGACCGATCCCCCAGCTATTGGCTCACTACAGGCTCAGGTCACAGAGACTGCTCCACTTGTTGCTACTACGTCAGTACCTGTTCCTGCTGCTCAGACCCAGACCGCTTCACAGCCACGTGCTTCTTCAGATGGTCAGCCAGATAGCTCCGATTCCGAGGGAGACACTCTGCACTTCGTGATCACTCCGCGCACCTCGGCACCCGACACGACTCCGTCTGTTCCCCCGTCAGATCCTTAGACTAGTTTTTGGCGGTTGATGCCAAAGGGGGAGAGAGAGTAGTTTCAGGGGGAGTTTTGATAGAGGGTTTTCGTTCTTATTTATGTGCTACATTCATGCATCATGTTTACGTTACAGTCATTGCATTCGTGTGACATGTGGTCGTGTGAGATACTTTGAGTCTAATGTTTTATCTTGTCACTGTGTTAATTCATGTCACCCGTTTTGGTTATAGCTCTAAGGTTGTGCTTCCGTGCCTTACTCCGATTTCTTATGAGCTATATCTTTATGTGTACTAATACCTTTTTGTCTTATCTTATGAGTACACTCTTTTGGCTTGGGGCACATAAGCAATTCCTAACCCTTTGTGCTTATTGCTTTTTGCTTATGTGAACCAAGCATGCTCGAAAACCTCAACTCTAATCTTTTGAATCTTAGTGTTGTCATCAATCACCAAAAAGGGGGAGATTGAAAGCATCTAGGCCCCGAGGTTTGGTTTCGGCAATTGATGACAACGCTTTATTACCATGACTAACGTGTTTTGCAGAAACTTTGGTAAGTTAGGTCATGGAGGTAATAACTGCTTTGGGCACCATGGTATTCATGCCCCTTGATGGAAATCATTTCAGTTTTCAAAGGAGTGACGTCAAGATTAAGGACGGTTAGTTTCGGATGTCGAGGTGTTGAGATACATTCGGAATAGTCGTTAGGATCTTCGTTTTTCTCTTTTGGCCGTACTATAAAGGGGAGCATGAGCGGGTAGCTTGACCTAGGTGAGTCCTATGTTTAGGTGTGGTGCACACTTGTTAAACTTAGCGCTAGGCAGCTCTAGAATAGCTCAAAGTTCAGTTGGAAGCAACTTGGTTCAAGTTGCGACGCGTTTCGGAAAGTTTAGAGTGCTTTTCCCTTGATCGGACGCGTCCGGTCAGTTCAAATCCGCGACTGTGTTTCGGCGCTGACGACCGGACGCGGCCCTTGCTAGGACCGGACGCGGTGGTCAGGGCCGACACGTGTCACTTAAGGGGAAACACCCGATCGGACGCGACCTGGGTGTGATCGGCGCGTCCGGTCACGTTCTAGTAAGGTCCAGCGACGACCGGACGCGTTCGGTCATCACCGATCGGACGCGGTCGCGCGTCCGGTCTGGTTACAGTAAGCTCCCTGCACGATCAGACGCGTCCGGTCACCCCTGACCGGCGCGTCCGGTCACTCAGCCAGGTTTTCGGATTTTCGACCGTTACGGGGACCGACGCGTCCGGTCACTTCGACCGGTGCGTCCGGTCACCCCGTGTTTTGCTGAGTTGGCAGGTAACGGTTCGTTTCGACTGTGGGGTGTATAAATACATCCCCACCACCTCTTTTAGAGGTCTCTTGCTCATTTTATCAGCTGAGAAACACCTTTGGAGTGCAAGGGAGTGCAAGAGCTCTAGTGAGGATTATGTTTTGAGTTTCAAAGCTTGAGAGTTCCTCACTAGCGATTAGAGAGTAGCAAGTGTGCATCCACCTTCTCATTAGGCTCGTTGTGGTCAAGTGAGAGTTCTAGCTTGTTACTCTTGGTGATCGCCATCACCTAGACGGCTTGGTGGTGATTGGGAGTTTGGTGATCATCCGGCGGAGCTTGTGGATGACCCAACTCATCTTGTGAGCGGTTTTGGGCGATTCACCGCGACGGAGTGTCGAAGAATCAGCCCGTAGAGAGCACTTGATCCTTGCGCGGATCAAGGGGGAGCTACACCCTTGCGCGGGTGCTCCAACGAGGACTAGTGGGGAGTGGCGACTCTCCGATACCTCGGAAAAACATCGCCGTGTTCCTTGCCCTTACTTTCAAGCATTTACATTCTCGTATTTACATTCATTGCTTGATTTACTTTCCCAGAATTGCCATGCTAGACTAGGATTGGAAACTAGGGTGCAAAACTTTTATCGGTAGAATCTCTAGGAACACAAGTAGGCACTAGGGGTGAATTCCGGCTTATAGGATTTAATTCTTGTAATTATTCTTTAGAAAAGCCCAATTCACCCCCCCTCTTGGGCATCTTGATCCTTTCAAGCACAAAGCAGGAGAAATAACAAAAGAGAGGGATCAACTAAAATTTTGAGCACACAAGTAGGGGGAGCAAGCTCTTAAGCATGATTGTTGCATTTTCGTGTGCACATCATATGTTTGTTGCATTGTAATGCATTCTTTTCTCTAATACCTTGCTTGTGTGGTGATTTGCTAGTGTACAAATTGAATGATGTATGGACGTACTAGCATGTGTAGTGTTAGCTAGATATGTACTTATTCTTGTTTCTCTAGCTTCACTAGAACTCATTTTATATTGTTGATCTCACCGGGTTCTAGTGCTTGCAACTTCTTATTCTTTAGTGCTTTCCAAGTGGTATCTAGCTACACAAGGTGCTAAGATGATGTTTATCACTACTCCGATGGTATCACGCTTCAAAGGTCTATAATCTTAACACTTAGCACCTATTGGTAGTCAATGCTCCTATGATTACCTATCTAAACATGTATGCTTCCTAAATCCAAACATATAGCATACATGTAGGGGAAGCCATTGCTATCAACTTAATCTCATGATCACTTGTCCATACTTCTTACACATGGTAACATATTTGGGCAATGTGACATGAAGTCAATCAAAATTTTATCATAATATCTTTGTATAAGGTTTGTCACCAATTACCAACAAGGGGGAGATTGAAAGTCCTATGTTTGGTGTTGGTAATTAGTGACAATACCTAGTACTAACCACATAGCAAAGACATGTGTGTAGCTATGATGTGGTTGGTGCAATGACATGGTGAAGCAAGGATCAAGTAATGGTGATGTGATCAAGTGCTTTCCATGATGGAGTTGGATGAAGGTGCAAAGCCAAATCATGGACCTCAAGGCAAAGTTATAAGATAGGGTTTTCCATTTTGCATCCAAGACACCATAGAGGGTGTGGATGGCTTAGGATCGATAGCCGTACTATGAAGAGGGGAATTTCCGGGGCTATTGATCACTTAAGTGCCACTAGATGAAAATTCATTTGCATATGCATTTAGATCTAGTGGAGAGCTAACCTGACGCCTCAAAAATGATTATGAAAATGCTAACACACATGCACATGGTGATGTACACTTGGTGATGTTAGCACATTTGCGAAGGCGGTGGAGTTTGAGCGGTAGAGAGGGGTTTGGGTTCCTGTCTCCCTCTCGCCTCGCAAGCTCGGCAGGATTCAGCGCTTTTTCAGGAAATGAAACGCCTATTTTCCATTGCGCCGAACACGAAGAAATGGAGGCGAACGAAGGTCACATTGGTGACCAGACGCTGGACCGGATGCGGTCTCTGTTTGACCGGATGCGTCCGGTTAGTGCTCAGCGTTTGCGCGTGTCTCGGTATTCTGATCGGACGCGGTGGCGTGTCCGGTCACAATCGACCAGACGCGTCCAGTCACGATCGACCGGACGCGTTCGGTCGTGGTGGGTGCTTACTGGACTCAGACCGGACGCTGGCACTGTGGCGTCCAGTTCGTCTAGCGTGCGCGTCCGGTCATTGACTCGCTGGAGCGCTGCTCGGCTTGACCAGTGCGTCCGGTCGGTCACGGGACCTGCGCGTCCAGTCATGCTTCACGCATGGGTGGTGTGCGCACCTGCGCGTCCGGTCAGTTTGACCAGCGCATCCGGTCAGCGTGACTGCAACAGAATCGAGTGCCTAACGGCTAGTTTTTGTTGGGGACGTCTATAAATACTTGTTAGCCGGCTCTTTAGGGTCTCTCTTGGCTTGTTGATCATTCTAGCACTCCTTTGAGCTGAGCACATCCCCTCCCACTCATCTCTCTTGCTTGTTTGCCTAATCAAAGCAAGATTGAGTGATCTCAAGTGCATTTGCTTGTGAGTTTGCATCTAGTTGGCACTTGGGTGTTCATTTGCTGCGGGATTCTTGTTTCTCTTGGTGGTTGCCGCCACCTAGATGGCTTGGAGCAGCGGTGGAGGTCCGGCACGTGTTGGTGGTTATTCGTGGCCGGCTCCGGTGAGCTTGTTGTGAGGGGTTGTTGTGGTTCTCCGGCAGAGCGCCGAATTCCAACTCTAGTGGATTGCTCGTGTCGGAACTTCTCACCATTTGGTAGGTTCTTGTGGCGCCTTTTGAGAGGCTCGGTGTGTGATACCAATTAGCCACCGAACCACGTGGTGTAGGGGGACACAACGGGGACTAGCGTGCCGGCAAGCAGGTGAACCTCGGGATAAATCTTCGTGTCATCAATCTTATCGTTATTAATCGATCCCGGTGGTTGTGTATTATGGAATTCATCTCTTGATCATATTGATTGGTTGGCTCAATACTTCGCCCCTCGATGATACCCTCCTAACTCTCTCTTGTATTAATTTTTTAGTTACCTTGCTAGCTTGTTAGTGTAGCTCTTAGCTTGTGTAGCTAGTTAGCTTTAGTTGCAGCTAAGTTGTGCGGTTTGACTTGTGCGATTGAGCGCAAATATACTAGAATTGTGAATTGGTTAGGTGGCTTGCAAACACTCCATAGGCTAAGCAAAACTCGCATCTCGCTATTTGTTATATTGATAAACTTGTTTAGCTTGACTTTTCCATAGGCTAAGCAAAACTCGCATCTCGCTATTTGTTATATTGATAAACTTGTTTAGCTTGACTTTGTTGAAAAATTTAAAAGGCTATTCACCCCCCCTCTAGCCATCAAGACCTTTCAAGGAGGAAGTAAAGGTATGCTTTATGTGAGGCTTTCTATGTTGGATCTTTTTTGTTTGCCTAGTACTAATGGCTTCCATATTACACTAGTGCCCTAGAAAGATGGACCAACTCAAATTGTTGATTTCCGACCAATCTTATTGCTTAATACCTTGGTTAAAATCCTTACGAAAATTTTAGCTAGCAGGATTTAGATAGTCATCCACTCTCTTGTGCTAAAAACACCACAATGTTTTCATTCAGGCAAGAGCTATTCAACATTGTTTGGCCTAGTGTTTACAATACTTGCATGTGTGTCATCACTCCAAGAAACAACTCATTATTCTTAAGCTTCATTTGAAAAGGCCTTTGATCGAGTGGAACATGAGGTGATGTTGCAAATCAAGAAATTCAATGGCTTTCGCACACATTGCTTGAGCTGGATGCCACCCATATTCAACTCTGGCAAGGGCGGAGTCAGCATGTTGGTAGGGTATACCTAGGATTACCCAACTCTTTTGCCAACAAGTCAACTAGTATGTAGTACTCTCTCCATTCAAAATTGCTAAATATTTAGGGTTTTCAAGATACATAGTTTTTACCATGTATCAGATATACCGTATGTCTAGGTCCATTATGTATCTAGAAAAGCCAAATGACTAACAATTTAAAATGGATAGAGAAGTTATATACACGTGTATAGTTTTAATTGATCATTGCTCCTCAATTCTTGAGTCCGTTTGTATGTCCAAAGTGCACAAAAATGCAATAAGTCATCTATCTGCCTAGTAAACCAATTGAATAGGCCAAACCAAAACCCAACCTAGTATGCATTTCCCCCTCACCTGGCCACTAAGTACTTGGGATGTGCTTGGTTGTGAAATACCGAGTTTAGTCTTGGTAATTGAGTGACAACTAGTGGATCCATACACTCCATTCACTTTGCTTACTTGAGATTGCTTTAGTGTGAGATTGGAGAGAGACCTAGCGCATTTATCTCCTCTCTCACCCCTTTTGTTTGTCCTTGCAATTGACTTCTTACGGACCTTGTTGAATGCTACCAAGTGCAAGTCATCCTTTCTTTGCCTTTCCTTTCAATAGCATAAGAGTGACTTCCCAATTCTTCAACATGTCGATCACACACTCATCTTCATGCAAGGCTGCATTAGACAACTTTTTTCCTATAGGCACAATGCTATAAATTCTTTTGTGGACTCCTGTGGTAGAACCTCCTAAATAATATGGCCCACATGTACTGGTTATCGTCTTAAAAGACCTCTAACCACCATATATGTGTACCACAGTACTTAAGAAGTCTGTCGGGTGTCCTCAGGAAACCCGAATCATCCACTTTTTTACAACTCACACAGGATCAACAAAGGAGTAACTACAATATTACAACATTTGTTACAAAACTTTACATCAGAGTACGGAAGAATAACAACAATAGATTTACAAATCATGATTAAGTTAACTTTTTACAAACTTAACTTAAATGGCGGAAGTCGAGTAGAACTACAGAAGACAACTTAGTTAGAGCACCTAAGTTAGGGGATGATAACCAGATCACGACGAGCCTACTAACATGACCTGATTAGCAGCACCAGTCAGCACCTGCAACAGGGGTTAACAAACCCTGAGTACTCAATTGTACTCCACAAGACTTATCCGACGAAAAGAAAAGACTCCAAGGATATGCTGGCTTTAAGGGAAGTAGTGGAGCTAGAAAAGAGGAGTTTTGCAGAAAAGCTTTACTATGCGTGGATCCTTGCTTTCAATATTTTAAACAAGTTTTAGCATCAATTTTAGCGAAGCTTATTATAGATAGATTTGCACCTGTTCTATCTCAATCACTTGTATCAAGCATCACATTTCATATCCATCTCTTTTCCATCTCATTTCCATAATCACCATGTTCCATTGTTAACTACGATGTAGGTCAGGCGATCGAGTCTCCATAACCGAGGAGCAACGACGATTCGAACCGATTATACCTAGCTGGGGATCTCTAACCACACGACATATGTAGGACTTTACATATATTAGTGGGATATCATCTGGATATAAATGTAGATCAAGGTAATTATGCAGCAATGGTATCGACCAACTCCTACTAACATAATACATATTACACTAGACTTAAGGTGTAATAAAGCATTTAAAAATAGAATGGTGGTTGTATGTTCGGGGCTTGCCTTCGTTGCAGCGGTGATTAGTTCTCGTAGAAGTCAAGTTTGACACCAACACCTCGGGTGGATCACCTTCTCCGAAGCTTGATTGACATGACCCAAAACATTCTCGTATGCACTACACGTATACAAATGATGCGAGGTTTAATATGATGGAATGCATGCCATGATGCATGATGATGAGCAAAGCATAGCATACAAGAGACATTTAGAAAGGATAAACATTAGTTATTTACTTGAGTACAACTTCCCTTCGCGGTATAGTTGCAAACCAACAAGGTTAATTTAAAGGTTAACTAACCATAACTTTGTTTTTACCCAAGAGGTTGCATCTAATAACAAGTAAGTCTACCACAAGACCACTAATTACTTACACAAGAAATCATTAACCAATAATGATCTATGTTGACACATTAATTATCATTAACAAATCATAGTTAACAAGTTAACCGTGAGCTCAAGCAACTCAATAAGATGCCATGGATCATCACATGTTAATGATCCAAGGTCAACAAGCAATCTCAAAGTCACCCAAATCCTAAATTATCAAGTTAAACACATAATTAATTAATTAATTTAAGACAGAAATTAAGAATAAAATAAATTTTATCCAATTAAGCCCAAACTTTTTCTACAGATTAGTCTTACTCTAAAACAGTACCACAATTAATTTCATAATTTTTGGACTTTTATTTCAATTACTAAAATTCATGGAAGTTGCATTTAATAATTAATGGAGCTAATTAAATCACATACAAAAAGTAATCAAAATTGGAATTTAATATTTTTCTTAAATAATACACAGTACTTAGAGGTTAATCAAAAAATTTCACTAATTTTGGAACCCTAAATAATTTATAACAAAATAATTAAAACTGAAAACTATTTTACATATTTGAAAAAGAAAAACAAAATCCACCGCGGGCTGGCTTCCCTTCCTTTCCTCTCTCTCGGCCAAGCCCGACGCTACGCGCGCGGCCTACGCGTTCCCGCATTCTCCTCTCTCCCTCGCTCGCGCGCGGCCCGCTTTCTCGGCCTGTCCCAGCAACCAGGCCGGCCCGCTCGCTCCTGCTGCACTCTCCCTCTCGGTGCTCGGCCATGGCGCCGCGGTGACCACCGTCGGCCAACTCGCCGACGGCGATCCTCCAGTGACGCGGAGCCGCACCAACAGCACCACCCGAACCCCGCAAACACTACTGCGACACTAAACGGACACAACACGACGTGGAGGGGGCTTGACCGCGGCCATGGCGGCCACGGTGGCGACCTGCCTGGCGGCAAGGAGACGGAACTCCACCCTCTGACTCGGTAGCGTCTAAAATAAGGTGAGCATCACGCCCAGGAGCTCACCGCGATTGTTGTGGCGAACTCGGTGAAGGCTGGGGTGGTCGGGAGTGACCGGTCGACGATGAGGTACCCGTGGCGGCGTTGCTGCCGGCCGTGGAGAAGACAGCGGCTTGCGGGCAGTAGCAGGCGAGGCGAGACGCAATCAGCGACTCCCGGAGCTGTGCACACGGCTTGCGGAGCTGCAGGCGAGAGGAGTTGAGCGGCGGAGCAGCAACGACGGCGAATTATGGCGGCGGGTGGTGGTGGCCGGTCGCGGCGAGAAATGGAGGAGGAAGGAAAAACGAAGACGACGACGATAGACATTTATATAGGAGTGGCCGGTCGACGCGAAGACGACACGCGGAACGGCCCGGTCATGACAAGGCGGTCGCTGGACGTCGCGGGCGCGCCTGGAAGGAGTTCGAAGATCGTCGGCGTTGGCGGGAGGTGGCGTTCTATGGTTGGCGACGATTTCAAATAAATTACAGAAATGCCACTGTCACAATTTTGCAAATTACTCTCAATTTTTCTACAGAAGTTGAAAATCTGTAAATACAAAAGTTGCTCAATTTTTAAAGTTCTACAACTTTCTCAATATAAACATTTTTCAATTCGGCCTAGATTTTGAAACTTGAATTTGAATTTGAATTGAAAAGGGGACATTTTCTGGAATTCTGTAAATTCAAAATTACTTTGAATTTTATATTGAAACTTCAAAAACTCAAAATACCAAAGTTGTACATCTAGGTAAGACCCACAACTTTGCTATTCAAAACATTTTCAAATTATACCTCCATTTTGAAATTGGATAGGGGATATGAAAAGGGGTAAATTTTAAGATTTGAATCTTTTCAAAATTACTCCAAATTTTACATTGAAACTTTGAAAACTCAAAACACCAAACTTGTAGCCCTTGAAAAGATCTACAAACTTGGTTTTACACTTTTTCCCAAATTTTGCTTAGATTTTGAATTAATCAAAAAGGGGTAAAATCAGGGTTTTGCATTTTAGGGTTTTCGGAAAGATTTCAAATTGAAACTTGATACTCTATTAATTGGTGATTAATTAGTGATCACACCATCACCCAAGGGCATCATTGAGTCAAATATCATATGTTTGAACAAATGTTGCTCTTGGTTGACCAGTTGACTTTTAAAAATCTTTTAATAATTCCCCAATTTGAATTCAAATTCGACTCGGAAAACATGAGACAAGTTTTGGATTCCAAATTTAAAATCAAACTTGAAGCTCCATTTTAAACATGTTTGACTTACAAATTATTATCAAGCCTTGATCCCATATTATAAAGCACATTTAACCCTACAACTTTTATTTAAACAAAACTTTAATTGTGTAAACCAATTCTCATATATAAATTCATAAAGAACCTAATGTATCAACATACCATCATTTCATGGGATTAACTAAAATACCAGATTTGTAATATGTGAACATGACAAAGAAACATATGATAACTATTATTGCAATATGAATGCATTTATGGCATAATACTTGATACTTATGCTTGATGATGCATCATTATCATATTTTAATTATTTCTTAACATCTAGGATGTTACAAATCCACTAGTCTGAAAAGTCAGTTATGCTAATAAATCCATGATGGTGTCAATCAATATCTCAGATGTTAAGTTGAATGTTCTTGCATACACATTTGGTTGCTCCAAGGATTCTTTGCCTTTCGGCTATCTTGGTCTACCCTTGAGTGATACTAAACCTAGAGATTAGGATTTATGGCCTTTGGTCTCGAGATGCGAAAAAGTTCAAGTGCGACAGAAAGGGAATAAATATGAACCATACGGCATCAAGACTCATACTCCTTTTATTTTAGAATAATATAAAGGGGGTGTGGTGGAACCTATCCATCCATAAGTTCTCGACTCGATGCAGGTGCTTATATTTTTTAGATTTATTTTAGGATTCAATGGTGTTATTTTTTAGTGGCAGGTGACGTACCCGTCGACAACGAGGTATACGATGATATCGTCGGCTCAATCCTTCTGAGGTTGATCGTAGAGTTATGGTCTGTGTGCGTGCGTTCATAGAGGATGAGTGTATGTGCATGTGTGTGTGATCATCTGCATCTATACTATGATTCACAAAAAAGAAAATAATACTGGGGATTTTGGATCACATCTAGGATTATTATAATCTTGATTATAAAGTATAACTGTTAGAGTAATTGGATTTGTACATTAGTGTGGTGGATTATTCTTGGTTCAAGTGATAAATACTCATGGTCATAAAAAACATATGAAGATGGATTATAGGATTATTGTAATATGGTGTTTTAGTTATAATAATCCACATCTTCATCTAGCATGTTGATCACAATTAGATTATTTTAGCTGATTTTCACAATCACAATGGAGTAAAAGGCCCTTAGGACAACCCAACTATTTTAAAATTATGAAAAGGCTCTAACCCGAGCATCCGACATCCGGACGCTCCACCCACTCTATGCGCCACCCACGCCGAGTCCATCCGCCCTCTGCGCCACCGCTGCCCGTGCCACCCCCACCCTACCCTCTATGCGCTGCCGCCCAGCTCCGCGTTGCCGGTGAGCTTCGCGCTATCGGCGAGCACACTGGTGACCTCCACGCGCCACCCACCCACCCTCTATGCCGCCCGTGTTGCCCCCCCCCACCCGCCCTCTATGCGCCGCCACCTAGCTTCGCGTTGCCAGCGAGCTCCGCACCGCCGACAAGCACATCGGTGATCTCCACGTGCCGACAAGCTTCCAATCACCGAAGCGGCGAGGAGATGTTTGCATCGAAAGAGCATGTTGCAAACTTATGTTTCAAGTATTTCAGAGGTATGTTACAAGTATTTTGTATCGATGTTGCAAAAGTAGATCGGGATGTTACAAAAGTAGATCAGGATGTTGCACATGTTGCAACGGCTATACACGTATGTTTCAAGTGTATGTTTCAAATATTTCATCTGGATCAGACATATGTTGCAAGTGTTTTCATCTGGATGTTGCAAAAAATTAATCTGGATGTTGCATATACATGCATGTTGCAAGCGTATGTTTTAAGTGTTTCAGGTGTTTCATATGTCTGTTGCAAGTGTTTCATCTGGATATTGCATATGTTTGCAATGACTTTCAAGTGTTTTCTAGGTATTTTGCAAGTGTTTCAGATGTATGTTACAAGTGTTTTAGATGCTTTCAGATATATGTTACAAGTGTTTCATCTATGTATTACAAAATAGACCTAGTGTTGCACATGTTGCAATGGGACCCACCTGTCGCAGCCACCTGCTGCAGTTGTTGGATGACGTCCGAGTGGTGCGGGCCCGCTGCTGGGGCATAGACGGGCGCTTGAGAAACTGAGCGCAAACATGGGGCCCACGTGGTGGTGCACGCCAAAAACAGGCGGCGCGGGCTCCTTCTCTTGAGTGCGCGGCACCGTTCGATGCTAACGCCCCATATCGGACGTCCGAACGCTAGCAAATTTGTTAAAGTTAAATTAATTTGCTTACTCTAAAATAGTTTTTTTTGCGAATATACTCTAAAATAGTAAGCACCGTTAAAAATAAGCTGGCGGTGCTTGAGAAACAAAAATATTTTCCTTTTAGAAAATGGAAATAAGTACCTTAACCATTGTCCTTATTTGATGGCCGTGGGCATTCATGCTCTGAATCACAGCAATTACGGCTCCGTTCATCTGGCATATAATCCGTTTTATTCAGCTTGTTTTTTCAGCCGGAACAGTATTTTTCTCTCATAAAAAATCAGCCAACAGTGTTTTTCAGCCAGCTTATAATTCTAGCCTATCAACAATTCAAATGCACGGCCGAATCATTCCTTCCAATATAGGAAAAGAAAACACTCACATTAAGACCTTGTTTAGTAGGCCAAAAATTTTTGCCAGTTTGTGGTACATGTATAAAGTATCAAATGTGAACGAAATAAAAAAAAACTAATTGCACAGTTTGGTTCGAAATCACGAGATGAATCTTTTAAGCCTAATCACTTCATGATTAGCCTTAAGTGCTACAGTACACACATGTGCTAATGATGGCTTAATTAGGCTTAAAAGATTCGTCTCGCAATTTCCAGACGAACTGTGTAATTAGTTTTTTATTTCGTCCATATTTGATACTTCTACCACAAACTGGCAAAAATTTTTGGCCTACTAAACAAGGCCTTGATGTGAGTGTGCATATTCCGCAAAAGAGAAAAAAAAAATTTGGCCGACTAAACAAGGCATAACTAGTAGTCGTCGTTGTCAACAGATAACAGCTTCTTCAAATCCAGTTGGAATCCTTGGTCGAACACCGCACCAGAATAAATAACATTAATGTTTTTTTAGGGGCAAATAAAACATTATTGAATTACTCGTTGTTCATACCCTGTTCGGCTGCTCTTATCAGTACGGCTTATCAACCGTGGTACAGTGTTTTTCTCTCACAACAAAATAGTCGTAGCCGACTTATAAGGCCAATACAGCCTGCCGAACAGGTGATACGGAGCAAAGACAGTGGTCTCCGCCTCCGGAGATCAGCACGTGACAGACCAACCCAACAACAAAACATACCATCCAGCGCACGCGCCTCCACAGCCGAAAACGCGTCCTCAGTACTACTCACGAGAACCAAATTCGACGACGCAGTGACGCGTGTAACTTTTGTGTTTGAAAAAAAATAAACAAACGCGTTTGCTGCTTTACAAATAAATTGGCTCTACTCATTCCCAGGAGGAAACACAAATTCCACTGTTTTGCTCAGATATTTCACAAAGAGAATTCAAATTAGTATTAAAGGTTCACCAACGGCTTCGTGAAATATTACGAGCTGTTTTTATTTATTTTTCTTTTTTGCCAAACACCTGTTTTCAAAAGAAGCTCATAGGGTGAAGCTCATTTTTATGCCCCACAAAGCAATAGAGAAATGAAGCTGAACAAAGTAGTTTTTCACATCTCTCTCCCTTATTTTTATGTCTCAACTATGCATAAAGCTATTAGTGAAGCTGTTTTGCTAAACGGTTTTTCCCAAAATAGCTCGACTTCACCCAGAAAACTGCCCATAAAGCTGTTTTCTAAAAAATACGTTCACACAATACCGAATGATAAAAGACAAGAAAATCTTGAACCGAAAATTGGTATGTACAACCGATTGTGCGTGATTCACCTGGCTTCCTGATGTCCAAAGCCGAGTACTACACGTATCTTCTCCGAGCAACAAGGTTGCTGCTGTGTCACCTCTTTGGGTCGCAGCACCGTTGCTAGTGTGTCCGCTTCGCCGTTGCATCTACATTGTCGTGCCCTATGCATTGACGATATGCTACGTAATCTTTGGTGTGCCATTCGTCTATACGAGGTCTTCGTCAAGATATTCAAGTTCTCCGGTGTCGACATCGAGCCAACTGTTGTCGTTGTACCTTGTGCCTGGACCGCTGCCTTTGGGCAAGTGCGTCCGCCTGGACTACTCACCTTTAGGTTAGATGTGTCCGCCTCCGCATAGCTTTTTCTTCGTCCAACACAACCATGTCTTCTGCGTCGTTGTCTCTTATCCATCTACTTCGTCAACTCCGACAACCGCGGGCTGCGTCGGCACCTTCTATCATGTTGTTCTGCGCCGTCGCTGAGACCTTCTCTGTTGATCCCTCAAACATTGATGCATGGTTGGGGCCCTCTATCTCGTACGTCAGTATTGGCAACATTGGTGCGTGCCTTCGTCCATGACACGTCTCGAACCTAGCAACATAGGCGCATGCTTCGTCCTGGTGGCTTGACTACATCAACCCTCCCTCAATTGTGTCGCCATCTTCGACTAAGTCTTCGACTACCCTGACTGCGTCGACGTCAGCATCGCCCCCTTCCACGATGACTAGCTTGATGCATTCAACTTTTTTTTCCAATCTGATCGCTACGACGCTCGCGCTGTGGGGCGATGTTAGAGTAAATGAGAATAGTACCATATTTTCCACTCACGTGGGTGTTAGTGCTATGTACTCTGTATAATCATCCCATGAGACCCAATGTAATACAACAAATTATTCCACCAATTATATTCTCACAAAAAATACAAGCAAACAGGTTTTTTTATGAGAATGAGGGAGGGGAATACTGTATTTGCCAATTTTCCGACAACTATCAGTTTTCTTTTTTTTGAACTAAACAATAACTGTCTTTTGCCATCCTGTCACTCGCTCACATTCACACTCACTCCCCACTCTTGCTTATTAGCCCGTCGTCCTCTTCTCTCAATCATCCCCATCCCCAAATCTCCAATGGCTTCTTCCCCTCCCCCACCGCCCACCCGCACCGCCCTCGCCGCCACACTGCTCCTCCTCCTCCTCCTCCTGCACCTCCTCCCGCACAATGCCGCCGCCGGAGCCGACGCGTCGCCTGCGGTGAACCCGTTCACGGCGAAGGCGGCATTCATCCGGTACTGGAACCGCAAGGTGCCCAACAACCGCCCGCACCCGGCCTTCTTCGTCGCCAAGCTCTCCCCGCTCCCGGCCGCCGATTCCGCCTCCTTCCCCACCGCGCTGCCCGACATCCGCGCCCGCCTCCCCGAGCTCTGCACCAAGGCCGCGCTCCTCTGCCCCGGCCCGGCTACCACCGACGCGGCGTCGCTGGCGCCGTCGGGCCCCAGGGGCGGGGGCCCGTTCAAGGGCTACAGCAACGCCAACTTCTCCAACTACGGCACCGGCGGCGTAGCGGGAGCCGACTCGTTCCGGAACTACTCCCCGGACCTCAACATCGCCGCCGACAGCTTCCGCCGCTACGGCCGGGACTCGTCGGGACGCGCCGACAGCTTCGCCTCCTACGAGTCCGACGGCAACGTCGTGACCGCCAACTTCACCTCCTACGCCGGCGGCGCCACGGGCGGCTCGGGCTCCTTCGCCGCGTACGCCGCCGAGACCAACGTCCCGGACTCCACCTTCACCAACTACGACGCCTCCGCCAACGGCCGCGGCCGGAGCTTCGCGTCCTACTCCCAGGAGGCCAACCACGGGGAGAACGGCTTCTCCGGCTACGGCAAGGACGGCAACGGCGTGCGCGAGACGTTCGCGTCCTACGGCAACGAGTCCAACGTGCTGGCCTCCGCCTTCGCCAACTACGGGCAGTCCGCCAACGGCGCCACGGACACCTTCACGGGCTACGGCGTGGAGGGGAACGTCCCCGAGAACACGTTCCGGAACTACGGCGCCGGCGGGAACGCCGGCGTGGACACGTTCAAGAAGTACCGCGACGACGCCAACGTGGGCGACGACAGGTTCACCTCGTACGCCAAGGGCGCCAACGGCGGCGCCGCGGAGTTCCAGAGCTACGGCAACTCGGCCAACCCCGGCAGCACCATCTTCAAGGGCTACGGCGAGGGCACCAACCCCAACCACCACATTGGGTTCAAGGAGTACGCCGGCGAGAACAACACCTTCAAGGGGTACGCCAAGAGCGGCGTGAGCTTCAAGGAGTACCACAACACCTCTACCGCGGCGCTGACGGTGTCGGCGGAGGCGGCTGCATCGATGCAGCACCACGAGCACCTGAAGTGGTCGCCGGAGCCCGGGAAGTTCTTCAGGGAGCGGGAGCTGGTGTCCGGGAACCGAATGCCGATGCCGGACATCAGCGACAAGATGCCGCCCAGGGCGTTCCTGCCCCGGGCCATCGCGGCGAGGATCCCGTTCGAGCCCCGCGCCGTGTCGGAGGCGTTCGGCCTGCCCCTGGACACGGCGATGGGGAAAGCCGTGGCGTCGACGGTGGCGGAGTGCTTGCGCGCGCCGAGCAAGGGCGAGACGAAGCGGTGCGCGACGTCGGCCGAGGACGTGGTGGACTTCGCGGTGGAGACGCTGGGCGACGACATCGTGGTGCGCAGCACGGCGTCCACGGCGGGCAGCGGCCGCGACGTCCGGCTCGGGACGGTGACGGGCGTGGACGGCGGCCGGGTGACGCGGTCCGTGTCGTGCCACCAGAGCCTGTTCCCGTACCTGGTGTACTACTGCCACTCGGTGCCCAAGGTGCGGGTGTACGAGGCCGACATCATGGCCGTCGATGGCTCGGACGCCGGCGAGAAGATCAACCACGGGGTGGCCATCTGCCACCTGGACACGTCGGACTGGAGCCCGACCCACGGCGCGTTCGTGGCGCTCGGCGGGAGGCCCGGCGAGGTGGAGGTGTGCCACTGGATCTTCGAGGGCGACATGACGTGGACAGTCGCGGACTGAGTGACGTTCCTCTGCCTGCTGCTGGCTTTGCAAGACTTCTAAGAAGAATTATTTTCTCTCTCGCAATTAATTTTTTTCACTCCTTTCTCGATCTACCTTATATAACGAACGAAGGTGGTAAGTGCGATTGGTGCAGGAGGAGAAAAAAAAAGGTTTGGTGAATGATGAGAATGTAAACTGTAAATCTTGGGTGGGGAATAGCTGGCGATGTGATTATCTTGATCAAATTGCTGCTATTGTCGTGGCCCCGTTCATCTGGTTTATAATCCGTCTTATTTGGCTTGTTTTTTCAGCCGAAACAGTATTTTTCTCTCACCAAAAATCTGCCAACAGTGTTTTTCAGCCGGCCCCATATAATATAAAGTGGTGTGGTTCAAGTACGTCGTGTCATTTTCAGTGTGTATGTATGTAGCAGATCTCAGTGTCAGAAGCAAATAGTTCCTTCCATGATCTCGATCTCATCTCAGAAGAAAAGCGAGCAGCTTGTAACCGAAGGGTCGGGTGGCCGGCCTTTTGTAACCATGGACCATGGACGGATCATGCTCCGATGTTCCAATGTTCAAAAGGGAGGAGAGGACGAAAGTGACACAGCAAGCAAAGAAACCGTGTGAGAAAGAACCACAATGCAAGTTCCTTTCTCATGGCCTGTCTCAATTCTAGCAATGGAATTGATTCCGAACTCGATCCTGCCACTGGAGTGGCTCAAGAAAACGGCAAAGTCCGAATGATCTGACCATGATCACCCATGGTACCATTGTGGGAGTACGTACTGTAGTATGTTGCAATGTCATTTTCGGCGAGAATCTCGACAAGACGGCCATCTTGGATTGGTAATCCTCAAGATGAAATGCCTCTAACCGAGTGATTCGTTGCCTCACTGTGGGAAGAGTCGTGACAGATGACGGGGTTCGGCGACATGTTCTAGTGCTCTGGGCTCCTGATTCCTGAGCCCTGCAATACATTTGGATGTTCATGCGTGTTCTCGTGGTTGTAACAGGGCAACAACGGAGGGGGGAGGTGGAAGACAACAAGAACCTGGACCTGGAGGTGACTGCGTTGTTGCCTAGCGTGCATCTGAAGTTTAATCGAGGAGGGGGCTTTGGCTTCTGGCCGGCCAGTCCAGATTGCGAGCTGCTGCAACTTGCTCGTGCTGGGTGGGTGGCTTTGTCTGGCTGCTGCTCACGAGCTAGCCAGGCTGAGGCTGGGCCTCTCTCCCTCTCCCCGTGACGGCTACGAGTACTTAGCCCGATGCTGCTCTGTGATCTTGCAATCACGAGGGCAGCCTAATAATGGCGTTATAATATTCAGATTACTATACTGCTTGTTCAGGTTACCAGAGTCAGTGCCGCTGGCCATTGACCCTGTTACTGAACCTGACCCTGCTCTCTGATCTCAATGACGGCATGCCTATCAGCTATCAGGTGTATCCTACCGCCTGTTACTGAACCTGGAGTCCTGAACTGAAAAGATTCTTCACATCCTCATCTTCCTTTCCATCCTGATCTTGCATTTGGCGTGGATTTAGGGGGTATTTGCTTTGGGGTGTTAAAGTTTAACAAACACTGTAGCACTTTCGTCTTATTTGATAAAAAATTTCTAATTTTGGACTAATTAGGCTTAATAGATTCGTCTCATAAATTACTCATAATCTGTGGCGACATGCATACAATTAGTCTACATTTAGGCCCCGTTCACTTCCCATGCCAACCCAAAATATTTCCTCTTTCACCCATCACATCGAATCTTTAAACGCATGAATGGAATATATTAAATATAGGTAAAAAAATAACTAATTGCATAGTTTGTCTGTAAATGTCGAGACGAATCTTTTGAGCCTAGTTAGTCCATGATTAGATAAATTTTACCAAATAACAACAAAAGGTGCTACAGTAACTTTTCATCCACTTTTCACAAACTAAACACACCCTTAGTACTCCATGCATTTGAGGGAACATTGATGTGATGGGTGTTAAACTTTAACGAAAGGAAACCAAACAGGCCCTTAGATTGGTTGGTTGATTTCTAAAATGAGCAGAATCTGTATTAATTAATTCTGATAAGTGCAAGTTTGGATGGTATCATGGAGCAGGTACTATGAGCACTGCAAATCTCGTCCCATTTATGACACCGGCCAATCCGTATGTCACCTCGGATGTTCTTGGTGGGGGGTGGTGGATGTTGCGGTGCAGAGCTGCAGGGGGCACCCAGCTGAGCTGAGCATGCCCAGCCCACTCTTTTATGGGGCAGGCAATGCGTTTGGCGTTGGGAAGGGAACAGTACTGCTGCTGCTGCTGCCACTGCTGCCATGGCTGAGGTGAGCATCTTCAAGGTCAAAGAGCTGGCAGCTGGAATTAACGGCCAGAGTGTCGTGCGTGCATCACATGAACAAGAAGAAGAGGAGGAGGAGGAGGAGCTCAAGATGGGAGCTCCACCAATTTGAAGCCCTGTGATTTGCCAATTAATGCAAACCCTATCCATGCATCCAATGGCTACCTTTTTCTCTGTTTTTTTCTTCATTTTTTTCTTTGTTTGTGTGTGTGTGGTGGGCCGGTGGCGGTGGCAGCTCCCTGGCTCACACTAGGGCTGCGTGAGCGTGCGTACTGTCGAGGAGGGGTACCATGCATGGACCAGCCAAAGGGCTGGTTCGGCTGGTGGAAAAGCCGGCTGGTTTCGGCTGGTTGAATAGTGTTCTGTGAGAGGAAATAAGCTGAAACAAGCTGAAACCAGCCGAAACCTGACCAGCAGAACAGGGCCAAAGGATGAGTGGCAGGCAAGTTTGGTAAAGGTAATTTAGGCTCACTAGCCATGATGCCATGAATCATTCATTTGTCACTGCAAAAAAAATGTAATCATCTTTATGATAAAAGTTAAAATCTCTGTGAGTTCCTGGTGCTGATGATTGCGTGTCTGAGACTACCCGCAGTTGGTACTCTAAAACGATACTCTAAAGCTTTAGAGTATGAATATAGAGTAAAAACTGTTGCACTGGGTACTCTAAAACGATACTCTATCCTTTCTCTCATTCTATATTTAGAGTGGTACAATGCTTACTCTATACTCTAAAGTGGCGGGCCCCACTAGCTAAACAAAGGAAAAATGCTATAACTCACAAATCAAAAATCCAAATTAAATTTCGATTGCATCATTAAATTCGTCTCAATAAATCCTTCAAAACTAGATCACACATGGATATATTTAGATAAAGTGACAAGTGGGTCCCATAGTGGATAGAGTAGATAGAGGATGATATAGAGGATGGATGAGTAGTCTGAATGCTACCATTGTGTGGGCACACCATCACACCTTGTACACCTTTCATCTGCTTCTGAAAGAGAAGCCGTGGCATGACAAATGGCAATGATTCCCTTGCTTGGTAACAAAAGACTAGTTGTGGATCCTTAGATTGGATGGAAATCATTCCTCCATGAAGGATTTTGACTTTTTCCTTCAGAAGAACTTAAGTTGTCGCTGCACTTTGGATCTGTTCTGAAACTGGAGCCTGTAATTTTCATATCTCACTGACAAGTTCATGGATCAGATGAGTAAAATAAAGCAGTTTTACCTTTGCAACCTTGGAGTAAAAACAATCTTACTTTTGTAGCCTTTCTGAAGCTGTGTCAAAAACTGGTGTTAGTCACACACTGATAAGAATGATAGTTTGATAATGAGACAGAAGCAGATTTTGCAATGATGCACTTTGGTAGAAGTCCGGAAGATGCTTCCACCACCACAGATGCATGCATGCATGCTCAATTGCTCATACAGTCATACAAAGGCCCTGTTTAGTTCTTAGAAAATTTTGCAAAATTTTTCAGATTCTCCGTCACATCGAATCTTTAGACACATGCATGAAGCATTAAATATAGATAAAAAATAAAACTAATTACACAGTTTAGACGAAATGGACGAGATGAATCTTTTAAGCCTAATTAGACCATGATTGGATAATATTTGTCAAATAACAACGAAAAATGCTACAGTGCTGTTTTGCAAAATTTTTTGCAACTAAACGCAGCCAAAGTGTTTGCCTTTAAATTATGAACCCTATTCACTAGCCACTAGGCTAGTCATATGGTAGGCTCACTTTAATTTATTTATTTAAGGATACACATATTCTCTGCCACTGATGAATAGCCTTGCCAGCAAATCCTGCAAAAGTGAAAGAATAGTAGAAAAGTTTGTTTTGGGATTTCCTTAGTTGGTTTGCAAACAAGGCAAAGATGTCGATCAAAGAACAAAGAGCGATGTCATCGGTGAAGCAGCAAAGTTAATTTGTCCCTTTAATTACAAGGGCCTCCCGACAAATGCTTATCAAGATGAAAGGTTTTTTTGGGTACGCTTTGCCAAAGGTTTAGGCCCTCTTTGGAACAAAGGGAAAAGTATAGGATTAAACTCTATGGAATTCTTTTGGATTACTATTACTATGGGACGTATGGAATTTAGGAACTTTAGAGAAAAACACTAGCATGAGCCATGAGGCTAGATCTCATGGAAACTTTCCTTTGTATCTTTTTGATGGAACACTTTCCTTTGCATCTAGAACCCATAATAGAAACTTCCCTGCATTACATTTTTTTTCTTCATTCGTGTGTTTTTAAAATTCCTGTGTTTCAAAGAGACCCTCATTAGCTATATATGATCTTGCAAGGAAGACAATGCTAGCATCTTAACCGTCCCACGAACTATGCATTTAAGCGGAATGGAATTCTCTCTGGAGAGTGGAGATTACAATCACGGAGTAATTTTTCCCCTGTTACACTTACACTAGTCGTTAGCCCAAGTCAGCCATAGGTCATGCTGACGTCATGCTAGATGGGCGAATCTCCAGTGCTTTGTCTACCTATTTGTCATAATAGTGCAACAGCCATGCATAGCACCATCTTGCGTACCGCCATACCCACTTCACTGAGTTGTTAATCAGTTCACGCGATCGCAAAAAAGATGAGTGGTCTACGGCACTCTGCATTTTCACAAACGATTGTGCTACCCTATCCAATGAAATACGATTCCCAAATTGCTGGGACGACAAGCTCAAGCATCTCATCGGAAAAAGTCCAAACCACTGTTCACTGCCAGCCAGCTCTGCTCTGCTCTTTTGAGGCATTCCTGAATGACCCCCTTTCAGACAAACACACAAAGCAACGGTATCGTTTCGATGCAAGACCTGTTCCTGCTTGTTGCAGCTCCACTCTGCAGAGACTCTTGACTGCAAAAAGCCAGGACATCCTCAATGGCCATGGATCCCAGAAAGTAAAAGGCAGGCACACGATGAATGAAGCACCGCTTTAGCAAGCTCTTGTTTAGTTCCCAAAATATTTTGCAAAATGTAACTGTAGCACTACTGTAGCACTCTCGTTCACCCTGTTCGGCAGGCTGTTTCTGCGGCTTATAAGCCGGCTGTGGCTATTTTGTTGTGAAAGAAAAACACTGTACCACAGCTGATAAGCCGTGCTGATAAACTCAGCCGAACAGGGTGGTTGTTATTTGGCAATTATTATCCGATCATGGCCTAATTAGGCTTAAAAGATTCGTCTCGTGATTTACAACTAAACTGTGTAATTAGTTTTATTTTTTATCTATATTTAATGCTTCATGCATGTATCTAAAGATTCGATGTGACGGGAATCTGAAATATTTTGCAAAATATTTTAGGAAGTAAACAAGGAAGAAGAAGTGTGATATGATCATATGAGAGGATACCTTAGCTGGTGGCAGGCTCCCAGACCTTTGTGTGGCAACAAGGTCACAGGAAAGTGCTTGCTATAATTGGCTTTATTCCCTCATCCTTCTCCTCCTGCTCCTTTTTCAGCTCCCTTTTTGTTTGGTTTGCTCTCGTCGTCTGCCCTTCAGATTCCGATGGTCACTGATAAAATAAAAAGGCTCAACTCAACAATGGTCCAGAAAGGTGGTTGGTTAGGCACTAATCTTTCTTTCTTGGTCCTGTAAAGTTGCAAAGCACCATGGCTTGTGCTCGTTTGTTCTCACTTACTTTAACACAGGAACAGACAAACTTTAATTAGGTTGCTTTTTCATGCTCTTGTTCTTTCAACAATGGAAAAAGTCTAAATAACCCCCTGTAGTATTAGAGCTAGAGCACGTAATCCCCTCACCTATAAAACCAGATGCTGTACACATTAAAATTTCGGAATCGGTCTATTTCACCCCCTGGGCGGTATAGCAGGGTGGTTTTGGGCGACGTGGCATCCAGCGTGGTCCAGCGCGGCCACGGTGGCGCAACGGCCCACCTGTCAGTGACGGTTCGGCTGGAATACGCCTCCCACCCCTCCCCTTTCTGTCTCTTGGTCATTCTGTCACTCTCCGCCCGCGCGCCCTCGCTCTCTCCGCCAACGCTTCTTCTCCGGCGAAACGGGGGGCGCGCCGATGATCGGGAGGACGCCACGGTGATTCGAGTTCTGCACATCGACCAGGTGAGCAACCGCTTCATCTCCGCCCGGATTTGATGTTTTGAAGTGTGGTGTGTGCGATTTGGTAGCAGGGGTTTGGTAGGGAGTTGGGGTTTTCGCAGGGGCTGTTGATTAGGGTTAAGTGTCGTCATAGGGGTGATTTTGGCATTATGGTAGTGAATGGGCAAGAATCTGTGATGTTGTTTACATAGTTGTTGGCGTCGATCAATAGCTAGGGTTTGACAAATTTGATTTTTTGAAATTATCAGTTCTGAGAGCATGTGTGGCTGGCAGGATGGATGACTTCGATCAATATTGCATAAGATTTCACTATGGAGGTCAATTTACCAAAGTTGGAAGCTCCCAGTACTACATTGGTGGAGACATCGCTACCTCTTGGATAGATAAGGACAAGCTGTCTTTTTTGAGATCAAAGGCCACTTAGCAGATCACTACAATCCACCCAATGTTTTGAGGTTGTTTTGGTTGAATCCTAGAATGGTGGAAAGTAATGGTCTTCTGTTGTTGGTTGATGATGCTTCGTGCCAGGCCATGGCTGCTGATCACAGTGGTGGGGAGTGCATTGACATGTATGTTGAAGATATTGGTATGGACATGCAACCAGATGATCAGGACATATGGTTTGGTGATGATGAGGGGGGAGATGAGACAGCTAATGCTAAGGGAGGTGATGAGGCAGCTCATGATAATGTGTCTGTTGAGGCAGCTGGTGATGATGGATCTGCTCAAGACCTAGGAAGCCCAAACATGCTGGATAAAGACTTCAGATCATACATGGCCTTCTACCAGTCACCTGCAAAGCCATCAGACAAGGGAAAAGGCCTAGCAGAGGAAGCAGTTCAAGATGAGGATGAGGATGAATATGAAGATGAAGATGAAGAAGAAGAACAGTTACAGGAGAATTCAGGTGAGGATGATGAATCAGATGAGGACTACAAGCAGCCACTTGATGAGGACAACTCTGCAGATGATGATGAGGCCATTGAACTGAGACAATATGCTAGGCAGATTAGGAGAAATATCAGAGCAAAGAAGATAGGTATTCATGTCACACAAGTTGGAAATATTGTAGCAGAAGAGTTATTTGCTGAAGTTCCAAATTTGGATGATCCTGGCAGTCCTTGCCTTGATTCCAGTGAGGAGTTTTCTTATGAGGAAAACAGTGATGGAGAAACTGAAAGGTGGAAGAGCACAGAGAACAGGTTTGATAGCAAAGTAGAGGTCCCTGCTTTCTCTCTTGGGATGACTTTCAGATGCAGCAGGCAATTCAAGAAGGCTTTGGTCAAGTATGGACTCAAGGCTCATAGGTCTATTAAATTTGTGAAAGATGAGAGGGACAAGGTTAGGGCTGTTTGTGACTGGAAAGGATGCTCCTGGTTAATCTATGGGTCAATCACTACAAGATCAAAATGGTTGAAGGTGGTCACTTTCAATGATGTCCATACTTGCCCACCTACGAGAGACAAGCTGGTCACCTCTACACTCATTGCAAAGCAGTACTATCAGCAGATCAAGGATAATCCTACATGGAAGGTTGGTCTCATCAAGGCTGCAGTGCTCAAGGATATGTTTGCAGATGTGTCAATTTCTAAGTGCAAGAGATCCAAATCTATAGTGCTGAAGAAAGCTCTTGATGCCATGAAAGGGGAGTACAGCAGGGTTTATGACTACCGGTTAGAGCTTCTGAGGTCCAATCCAGGTAGCATAGTGGTTGTCTGCCTTGATCCTGATATTGAGGACAAGCAAGTGTTTGAGAGATTTTATGTTTGCTTTGATGGCTTGAGGAAAGGTTTCTTGGCTGGATGCAGGAAGGTCATAGGGTTAGATGGTTGCTGGTTCAAAGGAGCAAATAATGGCAACTTGTTGTGTGCTATTGGCAGGGATGCCAACAATCATATGTATCCAGTTGCTTGGGCAGCAGTGCCAATTGAGAACTATGACACCTGGTATTGGTTCCTCTCTTTGCTGCAGAAAGATCTGAACATAAGTAATGGTGGTGAGGATTGGGTGTTGATATCAGACCAGCAAAAGGTATTACCATTTCTAAGACTAAACTGCATCTGTGCCAACAACATTGATTTAACTAGTTTCATTTGTTTCTTGCAGGGCTTGCTGAAAGCAGTCAACGAACTAATTCCCAATGCAGAGCATAGGATGTGTGCAAGGCACATTTATGTAAACTGGAGAAAAAAGTACACAGATAAGAAATTGCAGAAGAAGTGGTGGAGGTGTGCCAAGGCTTCTAGCAGCTCCCTGTTCAACTTTTACAGAGCATATCTTGCTCAAGACACTCCAGAAGGTGCCCAGGACATGACGAAGACAGCACCAGAACACTGGAGCAGGGCTTATTTTAAGATAGGTTCCAATTGTGACAGTGTGGACAACAGCCTATGTGAGAGCTTCAACAACAGCATCATGGAGGCCAGGTTTTATCTAGTGATATCTATGTGTGAACACATAAGAAAGAAGCTCATGGTTCGAATTCAAGAAAACAGGACAAGAGCTGCAACCTGGACTGGATTGATTTGCCCAAATGTGTTCAAGAAATTGAAGATGAACATTGAATTGTCTGGGAGATGCTGGGTTCTGTGGAATGGTGAAGATGGGTTTGAAGTCCAGGAGAGAGAGGATAGGAAGTACATTGTTAACCTAGAGAAGAGAGAGTGCACTTGTAGGTATTGACAGTTGTCTGGTCTTCCATGCTGTCATGCCATAAGCTGCATCTACAAAGCATCATAGAAGCTTGATGACTACATTGCACCATGCTACAGCATTGAGGCCTATATGAAGACCTACCAATATGTCTTACAGCCAGTAGAAGGTGCAGAGAACTGGCCAACCTCAGAAATGCCAAGACCACTACCACCGGCATTTGTTAAGATGCCTGGTAGGCCCAAAACTCAAAGGAGGAGGGAGCAGGGGGAAGAACCTAAAGGCACTAAGCTCAGCAAGGTTGGTACTAAGATGAGATGCAGGATTTGTGGCAGAGATGATCATAACTGTAGGAGATGTCCCCTAAATCCACAAGCTGTTAACAAGCTAAATGCACACATCAAAAGAGATAAAGTGAAGAAGAGAAAGATGGCAGAGACAAGTGGTGGACCAAGTACAGCAACAAAAAAGGTAATCATGCCATTGTTTAAGTTGTGTCACATGCATTTGTCCCAAACTATGCTATGTACTGATGTGTGACATCTGTGACTTGTTTGGTTAGGCTAAGGTAACTGCAAGGCAAGCTACTGGTTCTCAGACCACTTCAAGCCAACCAGGTGTCAAGAGGTCTCCAAGGCAGGCAAGGGCAAGGGCAAGGCAAGCAGGTGCTTCTCAACCCACTGCAACAGCAAGTCAATCAAGTGTCAGGAGGTCTCCAAGGCAGGCAAGGGCAAGGCAAGCAGGTGCTTCTCAACCCACTGCAACAGCAAGCCAATCAAGTGTCAGGAGGTCTCCAAGACAGGCAAGGGCAAGGCAAGCAAGTGGAAGCCAGGCATCAGGAAGGCAACCAAGTCATGGCAGATTGGCTACCCTCTTGTTTGGAGACAACTACTGATGACAGAACCTTTTGTTTTGTGCTGTCTTCGATGACTGCATCAGGAAGAGAAGCAGCTGATGTGGCGCTGATGCGGTCCAATCAGGGAATTTGGGGAGACGTGGCCCTAATGGCCATCCGTGGGGCTACCGCCGTTTATTCGGGTCGCGGGATGGCGCGGCGTCGGGACAGATCGAGAGAGGGAGACAGAGTTTTTTTGGGGAAGACAGCGGGTGTCCGAGAAATCTAGACATTATGTGTTGTAAAAAAATTGATTGATGTAACAGTAGCACGGAGAAGCTTATAGCCATTGATCTGAGTAATCCAATGGTCACTAAGATTTGGGGTGACGTGTACTGGGTAGAAATTCAGATAAACCCCGCGGCTTATCAGAGTGAAATGCAACATGTTATAGGACATGTTTAGAATCTTTTTGGGGCCATTGTGGTAGAGCTCCTTCTACTCTAGATTCTTTATGGAATCCGAGTTCTCAGTGAGAAGTGATTCTCTGACTAAAACTGATTCTCTATGATTCTCTATAGGATAAACTCTATGCATATAGTGATTCCATGCGTGGAGAGTTAGGAGAAGAACTTTTTTCAGCTTCTAGTCTCCTAGTCATTTTAGAGAATTACAGCAAAGAATCGCTTCTCCATAAAAAAACTATTTGGCAGAGCTCTTGAGCCTAGAAGCTGCTATGAGAGCTCTGCCAAACTAGCCCTTAGCTTTTCTGCTGTAGTAGTTAGCTTATAAATAGTTAAATATGAGGCTAGTTTTTCTAGCAGTTTCATGAGTTGTTGCCAAGCGAGTTGAAATAGAACAACTTCTCAAGAAAAAACTCCTTAAAACCCAGCCTCACATAGGTGGAAGTGACGTGAAGCTGAATTCTAGCTTCTCCTGGCTTACTCTTTCAGATCTGCTATGAGAATTAAGAAGTTGTTTTATTCTCTCCATTCAAAAGAAAATGTAAATCTCATTTCTCAAGAAGTCAAACAATATCAAATTTGACCAACACTATGTACAAAATTATATACTAATCTATATCTAATATTTAAACATGAAAATTTTTGGCCTTTTTTTGTTTCCGTCTATTTTCTTCTGTCTGCTTCGTCCGTCAATCGCTAAATACTCAAAGTCCGAACCAACCTAGCTATATCAGCCAATTACGTGAGGACTCATGTTCCAACTACAACACTCTTCTTGTCTTTCCTTTAATTCACCATGTTTGCATAATTACCGGTCAGCTCGAGTCCATTATCTTCACTCACTACATGCTTTTTTCTCTTTCCTGACACTTGAAAACTATATAATAGGATATGGACTTCATGATCCTGCACCAAAATAGCTTGTATATGCAAACTCTCGGCACACCTTCATCACTATTAGACAACAAAAATACGAGTGTGCCTCCTTACCGAATATTTGGAATATTATTAAATAACCTTTGTCTACCCGGCAATACATGGTAGATGATTTTTTATCGAGGCATAGCGGCGGCGTGGGGCAGAAGCCTTGCGGACATCAAACACCGAGGACGGAAGGAAGAAACCCAATCTTGTGGGTTCTCCTGGACTCTGGCGATGGCCGTGGCCTGCGACAAGTCGTTCGGCGCTGTGGCCACGGAGAAGTGCGCAGTCCATGTTTGTAGGTGCATTGAGGGTGTAATTATATATTATCATCCAGGGTGTCTCGATACAGATTGTCATTGACGGATGCAAAAATAAAATAACTTGAGGAAGAGGATAACTTAAAAATGAATAGTTACATGTTGCAACGGGCATTTTTGCTAGTATTTATGATGCAAAGTAACATGCCCGGAATTCATCCGCGCTTTCGCGGAGCAAGTCCGCCGCGGCGCGTCCGTGGCATTGCATCCGCTGAGCCAGGCTTTGGCTCGCCGGCCAGCCAAGCAAACAGCGTGGCACTGTTGCATCCGGCTCCGGCGAGCCAATCACGTCCTTATCCATGCCGTTATCCACCTCAGCGGCCACTCCACCAATCCTAGCGCGCCTCCGTCGCCCCGCCTTATCCACCAGTCCACCACCTCACCGACCCACCACCGGCACGACACGAACCATCTCGTTCTCGTCTCCGCCACCGGCGTCTCGACCCTTCCCCTCTCTCCCCACTCTCACCCCCGCTCGTCCAAACCCTACCCCACCCCCACCACCACCACCACCCCATGGCGGCGGCGCTCGCCTCCTCCCGCTGCTGCTGCAGCCGCCCGTCGCTGCCGCCCCTACCGACCCGCGGCCGCCGCTCCGTCGCCCGCTGCGCGCTCTCCGGAGGGGAGGTCAGGTTCCTGTGCTCCAGCTGCATTTCTTATTAGTATTTCTCTTCTCGTGTGGGTGTCTGTGAAAGTGAAACTGGGGTAAATGCTTCGATGGCTGTTCAGCAATGTGGCTCGTTGGTTCTGCATTGCAACTTCGGCCAGGCAGGGGAAGCGTGCCGGTGTCTAACAATGCTGGCATGCTGATCCCGGCTGTTGATTGAAACCGTGAGCTCAACTGGCAAAGAATGCTTCTAGTTGAAGCTGTAAACTGGTGACGATTGTTTGTGTCCGTTAGTTAGTGGTTTGGGTAAGATCAGATAAAAGGGACTTTTGTGCTTCCTGTGGGAATATGGGTAACAAGGTTCAGATTTTTTTTTTAAAAAAAAGGATATAAAGGGTCTATTTGCAGGGTTGCTCAATTTTGTGATTCATAATTCTAGAAACTACTTGTGACTTGGAGTTGAGCAGTCAGTGAAAAAAGATGCGAAGTTGTGTAATCAAAGGAAATTTGATGTTTTGCCACTTCCTTTAAACACCTCTCAGGAAAATAGTAGGATGGAAAAGAAAATCATGAAATGTGAACTAGTCTAGTGTCAGGTCCTGAGAATTCCCACGATTGAAATGGTACTGTGTGTGATAAGAGGAAAACAATGTCAGCCTTCGGTTTTTCCCTCAGATTTGAAGCTGAAAGCTTAGTTTTCTAAAGTAGACTACTGTAGTTTTTTTTATTCATGGACCCAACAAATTATGCTTAAGATTATATCTACTGTACATATTTTCCAAAGTTATATTCATTACTAGTACATTAATACCCATCTAGAGTGAGCATACAATTCCTTGGCATGTTCTGAGCAATGTAAGCTTTGGGGGGTAACACTTTATGGCAAGGACATGCACTATGATTACTACTGCATTTTAGAATGCACTAATATGTCACATCTCTCAAGTTTTCCTTACTACCTTGCAGAAAAGAAACTCCTTCAGCTGGAAAGAGTGTGCAATTTCTGTTGCATTGTCAGTTGGACTAATCACTGGTGCACCAACATTTGGATCACTGGCCTATGCTTCTCCTCTTGAACCTGTTCTTCCAGATGTGTCTGTTCTTATCTCTGGACCTCCCATTAAAGATCCAGGTGCTTTATTGAGATATGCTTTACCAATAGATAATAAAGCTATTCGTGAAGTTCAAAAGCCGCTGGAGGATATCACCAACAGCCTCAAGGTTGCTGGTGTTAGAGCCTTGGATTCAGTTGAAAGAGTAAGTCATGATCCAGGGTTTATCAGATGATGGAAACTGCATTTGATTACTGAAAGCAGTTGCCATTCCATTCCAAGTGTCATCAATTTGATTGACACTTCTTTTGTGGAACTTATGAATTTTCCTTTGAATTCTAGAATGTCAAGCAAGCATCAAGAGCACTGAACAATGGGAGAAGCTTAATTCTTGCTGGTCTTGCTGAACCAAAAAGAGCAAATGGAGAAGAGTTATTGAATAAGTTGGCTGTTGGACTTGAGGAGCTTCAAAGAATTGTGGAAGACAGAAATAGGGATGCAGTAGCTCCAAAGCAGAAAGAGCTTCTCCAGTATGTTGGAACGTGAGTAAACTTACTTCTTCAAGCAAAACTTCATGCCAGTGTAGTGCAAAGCAGCAATAGTTCTGAAACCTATTTCTGGACGCCACATGTAAAATTTTTTGCCAGAAAGTTGTGTCTATAAATATAATATTCTTGTTCACTGAGCGATAATTCTTGTTAAACAAAAATAACTCTCTAATGCTAGAGAACAGAATTGTATCTGCCTCTAAATAGCTGTAAGAACTGTTCTGAAACAGCTCTTCTCATTTATACTGTGTCATTGACTCTGCAGCTGAGATCTTGCTGGGACATTGCATTTCTGCAGTGTAGAAGAAGATATGGTTGATGGCTTTCCGTATGAAATACCAGAAGAGTACAGCACCATGCCTCTGCTCAAAGGAAGAGCTACCGTGGATATGAAGGTTAAAATTAAGGACAATCCCAACATAGAAGATTGTGTATTTCGGATAGTTCTGGATGGATATAATGCTCCTGTGACTGCTGGGAACTTCATAGATCTGGTCGAACGGAAATTCTATGATGGCATGGAAATCCAAAGAGGTAATTCAACATTTCGGTCCTTCGTAACAATCAGTCTCTTTCTTGCACTATCCACCATTTATTACTATGTTTCAATTTGGTAACCATTAAGTTTTATTAGACGTGAGTTTTATTTGGGGAAGTAGTATATACATTTCTGCAATTCTGAGCCATCACAAGGATAATATTTCCTAGAAATTTCTGAACATTGCAATTCATCTAACCATTATAAATGTTCAATGTTTTAATGACCTAGTGTGCCTAGAGGCCAGTGAGCTTTCTCTGAACTGTGTTGGTTCTTATGCAGCTGATGGCTTTGTTGTTCAAACTGGAGATCCAGAGGGACCAGCTGAGGGTTTTATCGATCCCAGCACTGGCAAAATTCGTGCAGTACCTCTTGAAATAATGGTTGATGGTGATAAGGCTCCTGTATATGGTGAAACACTTGAAGTAAGCAGAAGAAGTCTTTTCTCGTAATCCTTTCATTTCATCAGCGTTTCTAATTTTCTTCAGCTGTATTTGAATAAGCCCTTACATCATATGGGTTGATTTGCAGGAACTTGGTCGCTACAAGGCTCAAACAAAGCTTCCTTTTAACGCTTTTGGAACAATGGCTATGGCTAGAGAAGTAAGAGACATGCAGATTGCACATCTCAGCATATGCAGACGATCTGCATAGTATCTATTGTATTCTAACCTGAGATAACTGAATTGCATGACAGGAATTTGATGACAATTCTGCTTCTAGTCAAATATTTTGGCTCTTGAAAGAGAGTGAGCTAACACCAAGCAATGCCAATATATTGGATGGGCGGTACGCTGTATTTGGATATGTAACTGAGAATGAGGATTACTTGGCGGATGTCAAAGTGGGGGATGTCATCGAATCAATCCAAGTCGTCTCAGGCTTGGACAACCTTGTCAACCCAAGCTACAAAATTGTAGGATAGCATGTTTGGTATCAGAGTTCCTTGTCTGCGAACCTGTCTTATGTGAATCTGTCTTGAAGTCTATGTAAAGTGCTATAGTATCTAACTCTCGTATCCTTCTCGCTTGTTAATGAGGTTTTGTGTCATGCGGAATTCAATTAACATCACACGTTTAATTGAATATATTTTGCTTTTGTTACAACACAAAGATTATGTTTAGGCACACTTGCAAACTTTTTACCCCTGAAGAGCCGTAACTGCAAGTTTTCAGTTAGAAAATTATAAAAATGTCATGTGAGGTACCATTCAAATGTCATTCTTACAAAATCTAAAAGCCGTAGGTACTTTGTAAAATCCCCTATGATTTTTCTAGTGAGCCGTCACTTTGTCGAATACGTGAAATATAATACATTTCAAAGATTTTAAGACAACTTAACTAAATACTCAAATGACACGAATACTCATGGATTAAACCAAGTAAGGAGTTAAATTATAGTTTTCTTTTTAACAAACTTTTTCGAATCTGAGCATAAGGACCATATAGAATGTCTTATATTTTAGTACACATTTTAGAATTCTTAATACACTGTATTTCAGGACGGAGAGAGAGAGAGTATAATATAGGGAATTGACAAGTCCATCTATGAGTGGCTATAACCCTCAAATCTGAATCCAGAAGTAAAAACTCTTTTTAAAAATAGGACCAAAAACCTCTAAAGTTCGCTTACAGAAAGGGATTGAGGGCATGCAATCCCACTCGCGCCCCATGTGATCAAGAGCTAGAAACAATCCCCTTTGTCTGCATTGCACTTTTGCTAAGAAAGTCTGTGAGTACATAAGAGCATGGAAAACACTAATGTGGTTAGGGGACCTTACTATCAAAGATTGGTGGTTATAGTCGTTGCAGAACCAAAATGCCCAACAATAAAGAATAATTGTAGCTTTTTTTCATTTACATGACTTGAAAGATTTGGAACGATTGTAATTGCCGTATCTTTGAAGGCAAATCGGCTTCGTCACTGCAAGCTTTCATGTTAACTAAAGAGGAGATAGCACTCAAGAGACAAAGGTCTTGTTTGGGACCGCTTATAATCAATTCAAATATAACCATCGTACCACGCAGACTTTTTTCGATTCTTCATTGTCGATTTTGGTAGTTCAAAGTCTGAAGCAGCGATCAAAAGAACCAGAAAAAAAATCTAAGCATTTAGCACACGGAGAGTCAGATTATATAAGCGAAAACAAATATAGCCAAAAGCGTGTGGTCATCTATGGATAGCCGCTTTGTTCTTTCTTTGTTTGAGCTCCCAGGTTTCAATCATATAACAATAATAATACACCATTGCAAAACTCGCTCCTTCTTCTTACATGACAATATGACATAACAGTGTTAGGTTTCAATCATGTAATAATAATAATACACCATTGTAAAACTCGCTCCTTCTTCTTGTTAGAAATATAGGTAATTTCAGGTTTAATTTAATCCAACAAAATGACATGATCATAATCATAACAGTGCTGATTAAGTGTTTGTTAAAAAAAAACAAAAATATCATAAGCATGATCATGATTACATCAACATATTGCTTATTCCAAATAAACAAGAGCATCATATAAATTATATTAACCAGTAAGAGAAACATCATGTAGATCATGGTAACCAGCAAGGTTTTGATAAAAAACATAAGAGGATAATAAAGCACGTTATCATACCCTACGGCAGAGCTGGTTGCACCCGATGGAAACATGGTGTCTTGTTGGTGTAGTTATCCCGATCGGTGCAGTGCAGGAAAGATGCCGTGAAGATGAACAACGAGTAGTCGTGCCGCTTGCGGACACTCCCGTACCGTCCGTCCGTCCGCTCGCTCGCCGCCTGAAGATAAACAACGAGTAGTGGTGTCGCTTGCGGACACTCCCATACCGTCCGTCCGTCCGTCCGCTTGCTCGCCGCCAGCCTACCTCGCCACGCCACGCCCACGGCCTTGGACTCGGCCCGGCCGTCGGCGGCGGCGGCACGCGTGCGCGTGTGGCATTCTATTATCCTTTTCTTAATTTCTCAATGTAGTCAGTCAAAATTCAACCATATAAGTCGAGTCAACGTTCAGTCAATTTCTCATATGGTACTGAACCATTTACCAATCCTTAATCGGACCATAGAGTTTATTAGTTTTATTAAATATTAAATGGGCCAAGCCCACAAAATATCTAACAATCCCCACCACACTCTAGGGTTCGATGGAAACTAGTCTCATAACCACATTCCTTTTATATACCAGTGTTTCGATGGAGACTGTTAAGTTGAACATCCATCTAGAATAATAGCTACACTCAACCACAACTGAACAATGGACTAAACCTTGAATTGACAGTTTTGTGTGAAATGAGTTTCACTAAAACCCTTAACTGATACTAGGCTGCAAGGAGCATCCCTCTGTTGAAAGCATATAAGTCACACTTCCTGACCTTTTCATGAGTGTCTAGAGATAACCCACACCTTATAAATTGTGACTAGCAATCGAACTCATATAGGTGTGTTCCTTTTACGATGCCCTATAGGACAACATCCCTGCTTACACAAGCCACTCGGATCACATTAAGAGATTAATCAACCTCCCTTACAGTAATGGAAAGACAATGCATCTCAAACGAATCAGACTATAAATATAAGGAGTCTCTCCCTAAGTTAACCACTAGCTTATTTCACCATCCTAATTCACGGGATCTTCGATCACATAGAACATGTTACCACTATGGAATGACTTTAAGTGGGTCTCAAGCCCAACTCTCTCGACGCACCTTCTATCACATTGCATGACAGACCCTTATTAAACTGATCTGCCAGGTTTTTAGATGTATGGACATAGTCCAACACAATTACTCCGGAGTTTCTCAGTTTCCTGACAGACTTCAGACACCTTTTCACGTGTCTTGTAGACTTCATGTTGTCCCTAGAACTGTTCACCTTTGTTATCACAGTTTGGTTATCACAGTTCATAGAAATAGCCGGTATAAGCTTCTCCATAACCGGTAAATCCATAAGGAGTTCACGAAGCCACTCGGCCTCAGCACCAGCGATATCCAATGCTGTCAGTTCTGCTTCCATTGTAGACTTCGTTAAGACAGTCTGTTTGTAAGACTTCTAGGAAACACCACCACCTCCAAGCAAGAATGCATATCCGCTCGTGGCGTATGGCTCATCAACATCAGATATCCAGTTAGTATCACAATAACCCTCTAGTACCCTTGGGTACCCGGTAAAGTGAATACCATAGCTCATTGTACCTTTCAGATAGCGCAGTACTTTCTCAAGAGCACTCTAGTGAGTATCTTTCGGATTTGACACAAACCGGCTTAGTTTGCTCACAGCAAACGAGATATCAGGCCTCGTGGCGCTAGCCAAATACATAAGTGAACCAATTATTTGAGAATATCTCAATTGATCCCTTGAAATTCTACGATTTTTCCTCAATATTACACTTGGGTCATAAGGAGTTGAAGCAGGCACACAGTCACTAAATCTAAAACGACTTAATACATTTTCCACATAGTGGGATAGCACAAGAGCTACCCCACCATTTCCTTCTTGTTTTAGTAGCTTTATGTTAAAAATAACATCAGCTTCACCCAAGTCTTTCATCTCAAAATTATTAGATATAAACTCTTTCACTTCTTTAATCACTTAAATATTATTTCCAAAGATTAGAATATTATCCACATACAAGCACAAAATGACACCATTTCCCCCACCATAACAATAATATACACACTTATCAGCTTCATTCACTGCAAAGCCGGCTGATGTTAAACTCTTATCGAACTTCTCATGCCACTGCTTAGGGGCTTGCTTTAGGTCGTACAAGGATTTTAGCAACTTACAAACCTTACCCTCATGACCTTTTGCAATAAATCCATTGGGCTGATCCATATAGATCTCTTCCACAAGCTCACCATTTAGGAAAAGCTGTCTTAACATCCATCTGATGAATGAGAAGACCGTGTGAGGCAGCCAAGGATAATAGCACACGAATGGTCGTCAATCGGGCAACTGGTGAGTAAGTGTCAAAATAATCTTCTCCTTCCTTTTATGTATAGCCTTTAGCCACTAGCCTTGCCTTGTACTTTTCAATAGTACCATCAGACCTAAGCTTCTTCTTGAATACTCATTTGCACCCCACATGTTTACATCCATAAGGACGATCAACCACTTTCCAAGTCTCATTAGACAAGATTGAATCCATCTCACTCTGAACAGCTTCCTTCCACAAGTCAGCGTCAAGAGAGAAATATGCCTCAGCAATGGTTGTGGGAGTGTCATCCATGAGGTATATAATAAAGTCTTCACCAAAGGATTTTGCAACTCTTTGTCTCTTACTCTTTCGAGCGACTGTATTATTATCATCCTTAGGAATTTCTTTATGGGTCTCAACATCAGTGTGTATAACCGGTTCAGTGGACTCAAAGATAGGGAGACCTAAGGATGAAAATAGAATCATGACCAGACATGCTAGGTGTACTATTTTTCATGGAAAACTCATCCTAAAAAATATCGCATCTCTAGATTCCATGATTGTATCAACAGTCAGGAACACTAAAATTTATTATTAAAAATCTATAGCCCACACTGTGAATGACATAGCCAAGGAAGACACAATCTACAGTTTTTTGTCCAAGCTTTCGATTTTTATTTATTGGCATATTCACTTTTGCCAAACAACCCCATGTTCGCAGGTAAGAGAGATTTAATCTCTTCTTCTCCCATTCATCAAATGGTGTAATTTCTTTGTTCTTTGTGGGCACCATATTCAGGACATGATACGCTGTCGATATAGCCTCACCCCACCATTCCTTAGATAGTCCCACAGTCTCCAACATGGCATTTACCAAATCAGTTAGAGTACGGTTCTTTCTCTCAGCAATCCCATTGGACTGTGGTGAGTATGGTGGTGTCCTCTCATAAATTATTCCGTGCACCGTGTAAAACTCAGAAAAATCGTTTGAGAAATACTCTCCCCCGTGATTGGACCGCAACCGTTTGACTTTCTTCTCAATTTTATTTTCTACCTCGGCTTTATAGATTTTAAAATAATGTAATGCTTCATCTTTAGTTTTCATTAGATACACATAGCAAAATCTAGTGCAGTCATCTATAAAGGTAATAAAGTATCTCTTACCACCCTTGGTCAAAATCCCATTCATCTCACAAACATCAGAATGAATTAATTCAAGAGGTGCCAATTCCCTCGCCACAGCAGTCTTGTGAGGCTTACGAGGTTGTTTCGCTTCAACACACACATAGCACTTTGAACTTTTGATTACATCAAATTTCAGAATTAAATTTAAACTAGCTAAGAGGGACATGCAACCAAAATTAACATGACATAATCTCGAATGCAAAATATTTGTCTCAACATTCCTCACCACATGGTTCGCGGACTTAAAACAAGTATCAACTATTGACAGGCGAAACAAGCCTCCGCTTTCATAGCCTTTTCCAACAAAGGTGTCATACTTAGAAACAACACATTTATTGGACTCAAATACTAGTTTATAGCCATCATGACACAGCAAGAAACCACTAATCAAGTTCTTCTTTATTGAGGGGACATGATGCACGTTCTTGAGTTGCACGGTCTTCCCCGAAGTAAGCTTCAGATCGACTGAACCGACACCACGAACATCCGCATGCACCCTGTTCCCCATCAACAAGGAGCCAGCCCGCCCGGCCTGATAAATAAAAAACAAAGAAATGTCAGCACACACATGAATATTTGCACCGGTATCAACCCACCAATCAGGTGAATGGCAAACTGAAAATGCAGAAGGTAATAAATTACCATACCCAGATGATCATGCCTCAGTCTCAACGGTGTTTGCTGATTTCTTTGTTGGAGGAGGTGGCTTCCACTTAGCATCAGGGCACTCTCTTGCATAGTGCCTAGACTTACCACAGGTGAAATAATTCCCTTTCTCCTTGTTCTACTTCTTACCCTTCTTGAAAGAAGTGGTGGGCTTTTGCTTGAGTTCTTGCTGGAATTTCTTTTTCTGTGGCTTGGAATGATTCTTTTGCACCACATGTGCGCTAGAACTCCCCTCACCGACCTTTTTTCCCTTGACATCCTTTGCCCTTGCCTTATCCTCAACATCAAGGGTCTCAACAAGCTCAGCAGTGCTAAACTCTTGTCTCTTGTGTTTCAAGAAAGTTGCAAAGTCAGTCCAAGATTGTAGCAGCTTAGCAATGATACAGTCTGCAACAAACTGGTCAAGAAGTGCACACCCAAACAGCTCAAGTTCCTTCACCAGTGCATGTATTTTATGAGCCTATTCGACTACCGGATGGCCCTCAACCATCTGATAGTCATGGAACTGCTCCATGACGTACAACTCAGAACCGGCATCAAAAACACCGTAACGGGCCTCAAGTTCATCCCACATGGCCTTACCAGTCGGAAGCTGCACATATGCATCAACAAGGGAGTCCCCTATGATGCTCAACAGAGCTGCCTTACAAGTGTTGTCAGCATGTTGAAAAGCACACTCCTCCTCAGAGGTCTACGGATCAACAACTCTTTTATGCACCACATGAAAGCAATTCATAGAGGTCAACCACAAGATGCTTTTCTGGCGTCACCTCTTGTAGTGAGTGCCCTCAAAAGGCGTTGGTTTGAGTAAGCCCGCAAAACCAATAGATGAAAATTGCCTAATATAGCGTTTTTCGATTGTTAGAAATATAGGTAATTTCAGGTTTAATTTAATCCAACAAAATGACATGATCATAATCATAACAGTGGTGATTAAGTGCTTGTTAAAAAACAAAAATATCATAAGCATGATCATGATTACATCAACATATTGCTTATTCCAAATAAACAAGAGCATCATATGAATTATGTTAACCAGTAAGGGAAACATCATGTAGATCATGCTAACCAGCAAAATTTTGATCAAAAACATAAGAGGATGATGAAGCACGTTATCATACCCTACGGCAGAGCCGGTTGCACTTGATAGAAACATGATGCCTTGTTGGTGTAGTTGTCCCGATCGGTGTAGTGCAGGAATGATGCCGTAAAGATGAACAGCGAGTAGTCGTGCCGCTTGCGGACACTCCCCAAAAATGCTATGACCGCCCTTCACCCGAGCAGGTGAACTCAATGAAGCGGAGGCATTTCGGAGGCTCTACTCTTCCATCTCGTGTGCGCGCAGGAGATGGAACGGGGAGAACCCTGTGCTATGGGAGATGTGGTTCTATATGTTTTAGAGAAATGTGACTTACGGGAGAGACTGGATTTTATGCCTTCGGGAGAGACAGACGTCGTGAAGGAGCCGGAAAGCCAGGAGTCAGGAAGGAGAAGGAGAAGGCTTCAGGAGAAACTCCCATAATCAAGCCAACTCAGTTTCTAATCAAATGAGTAACTCTCGTATTGATGAAAACTTGAGTGGCAAAACCTTTCTCGTACCGTCCGTCCGCTCGCCGCCTGCCTGCCACGCCACGCCCACGGCCTCGGCCGCCACCGGCGGCGGCTGTAACGGATCAATGTAATTATACGAGATTAAGTAAGAAAATCTTCCACTGAGGCGGATAATTTATCAAACTTAAACCCGTATAACCCGAGATTCCGTGAAATCACGAGGGATTTCAAACCAACCAACATACAACCAAGATCGTACTGATTTAGCAGCCATAGTTCACATGATACATAGAGTTCACAATAAAAATGGAATACATCGGAGTTCGGAATAAAAGTTATTACAACATAGTTCTAGATAACATAGCGGAAGCAAGCAGTTTTAAACACCCACACTTAGTTCAAATACAGTGCCAGTAGATAGTCATGGTCCACAAAAGCATTAGATAAGACGAACAGAGTGACCATTGCCCAAGGTCCTAGTTGTCGCCCATCGCCGGATACAGACAGTTGGAGCAGTACCTATAGTACATCTGACCATCTGCAACAACAATGGGAACAACGCCCTGAGTACGAGAATGTACTCAGCTAGACTTACCCGTCATAAACCAGAAATAACATGACACTAAGGAGTATGCAAGGCTTGTATACAGTGGACTGGCTTGACTCTTTTGCGAAAAGCATAAGTTATTATGAATAACTAAATTAAGTACTTTTTGCATCATTTTTATGATAACCTATTCAAGCTAGGTAAGCACCTATTGCTAAAGCAATCACGTGATACAGCATTAACATCTAGATTACCATATCAGGTTTAGCATTTCCAACATCACCCACTTAACCATCAGTGTTCCATTATTGTTACTACGATGCCGTAGCTCGAGTCAAGTGCTCACTAACCGGGAGCGACGGCGATTCGAATCGAATTCCTATCCAGCTGGAGATTTATTCCTCACACAAACCATGCTTCCTCCGTCAGGGTCGCGTAGATCACCATTGACACTTTCCAAGAAGGCGTGGGATAACAATCATGGATCGCACTACCCAGGGACCACCCGACTGCCAGGACGCACCTTGGGCTCACTCTTCGCGTCCCCGTTACACCCCCTTCAGCACCAGTCTACCAACCCGAGTTTATCCCGGCTCGAAATAGTGTCACTAGCTTCGCGGTCGAAAGGTACTTTATTCGGCCAGCTAAATGTGAGGCATGCGTTCAACATGACAAGAGGGACGAGCAACGATCGGTCCTTAATCGACACAGATGGAATCACTATAGTCCAAAACCCTATAAGACTCCGCCCGGTCTTCCTTTATCTACCAACACTTGGTTACTTTCCATGATCACAATTACAGCTAACCATAACCAGGTATTCACCTATAGCTCGCAGGTGACAGGAAATCACCCGACTTCTACCGATCTAAGCATGGCTAAGCAATTTACTCGATCCTGACCTAACAAGGTAAAAGGTAATCCGGTGGACAAGGATAGTAATACAACAACGGTTTCACTCAACTCCTATAACCTAATGCAACAGTATATATAACTATAACTCATGTAATAAGGAATTGCTTTTATAAAGTAGGAGACTTAGAATGCTCCGGGGCTTGCCTCTTTCGAATGAGCTAGGATGGTGGTCTACGCACTCGGACAGCTCCTCGCCTGGTTCTTCTTCCTCGGGTAGCTCCTGTGCCTGAGGCTCCTGCTGATCCGTCCAAGCCTGCTCCTCCGGTACTGCTACCTGCGACTCCTCCTGTGATCCTGTATGATGCAAGTGCATAAGCAACATGCGAATGATGCATCGGATTACGGTGGAATACTTTGATGACATGACATGCAGATGAACACATGGAATGAGCAGTTTGGATATAACTACATCTTCTACAATGTAGTCCACGTCATCCAAGAACATATACCCTAAAACATGCAACTTATTATTCTACTAGTTAGCACATCACCTACACATACAAGTGAACCTAAGTTACCAAATCTTACCAACCTAACTCATCCAACAACATCAGCAAGACATATTGATGCTTCAAAGATACACCAAACATAATTTATTACTCTTAAGTTCTCATAAAGAATAATCTTTTATTCCCTATTTAACTAGGGTTACACAGCAACACCTATTTCTAGTGTAGATAAAAGTCTACAAAAATTACAGTAGCTTACTCTTACCCTAACTAACCTACTACTAAATTTTCATGAGAATCGAATATGTAAAACTGCCTGTACAAAATAAACAAGTTATAGTATAAATATGAGCATGAAATTATTTTATACTAGAAAAGTATCAAAGAACAGATTTCACATTTTTCCTATGTTACTTACAGTAAACTAACATACTACAAAAATTATCACATTTATGTTCTATACAAATTTAGCTCTCTACTAAAAATAACAAAGATTATCAATTAAAAGCATTTGAACTACACCTCAATGATCTTTTATAGAACATACTTCACAAGTATTTTTCCTAGGAAGTACATCACTAAGAAAGATTAATGCAACAAGAATCACATTTTTCCCACTATTATTTTATTTACTACATATTTTCTAAGATATCAGCATTTATAGCAATTAAATAAATTTGCACAGAAAAGTGTCACAAAATTATCATGAATTATTTTTAAACTGTAGATCTATTCAAGAGAAACATTACAAAATTTGTTTCATAATTTTTGGAGCTAAAAAGGGTACACAAACATTTTCTAAAGTATTTTCTTTTCCCAAAATAAAATAGAAATTCAAAAACTAATTCTGAAATCATTTAACGGGCCAGCCCACTCGACAGCACCGGCCCACGGCCGAATTCAGCCGGAACGCCGCGCGGGAAAAACAAGAGGCGGCCCAGCTTGGCGGTTCGGCCCAAGGCCGCTGGCCCAGCAGGCAGAGAAGGGGGGCGGAACGCGGGGCGCGGCCACGGATGTCGGCGCCCCCGACGTCGCGGGAGAGCGGCGGTCGCCGTCGCCCAACGGCCGACCTCCGGCTCCGAGCGGCTACCACGAGCGCGCATGGCTTCCGCGAAAGGATGGCGAGCATGACCGTGCGAAGCAAGGGAAGGAGGGAGCGAGGGTGCCGGTGGCGGAGCTCGAGCCCGGCGGCCGGCTACGGTGGCGCGTGCGGGAAAGGGCGCGATTGAGCCTCACCGTCGTCGAGCAAGAGACATCGCGCCCCGTTCGGAGAAGAGGAGGAGGTGGCGGAGCCGGTGGCGAGACGAATCGGAAGGTGGTGCGGCCGTTGAGCGGGAACGGCGGCGTTCGCCAAGGGCGGAGCTGTGGCGGCGCGAGGAGGCGGGAGCGGCGGTCGCTGCTGCTCGTGCGAGGCCGAGAGAGGCGAAGTGGAGGAAGCGGGACTGAGAGAGAAGCGGGTGCGGCTTCAAGGCGCGTGGCGCGGCCGGTGGAGCCCACGGCTCGCCACCCGTACGCCAGAGGCGGCGAGCGGCGGCCACACGGCGGGCGAGCCGTGACGAGGGCATCGCGCTGGCGCGGGCGCGCGCGCGGGGGGAGAAAGCGGGGGCGAGCGGGCCATGCCGGCATCTGTTCACGAGCCGAAAGGGAGGCCGCGGGCCACTAACGTGAAAACCGATTTTTCTTTTATAAATACTATTTTCAGATTTCTTTATTTGTTTCAAATTTGAATTTGAAGATGAAAAAGAGGTTTTCAGAACTTTTGCCTAAAATAAAAGTTGTTCAAAATTTTATTCTCTACAACTTTCATGTAGGGCATTTTTCAAAATTCTCAATAGATTTTGAATTTGGGATTTAAAGCTAAATTGTTAAACAAAAATTCATTTGTTTAGAATATTTTTAAAGCAAAATTTGAGGTAAATTTGAATCCAAGGGTTGCTCCAAAAATTATGTTAATTTAGTCTAGATTATTTAAAATTGCTATTACCCAAGAGTATACCACCTTTTTGCACTTACATTCAAAGTTAGGGTTCTAACTATTTGCTTTTCAAGTTTAAATTTAAAAGGGCTATATTTTATGCAATGATAGTCATGAAATGATGTCAAATGCTTTATGCTTTGGAATGCTAATGCATGCTTAACACCCAGGGGTGTTACAGCCCTCCCCCCGTATAAGAATCTCGTCCCGAGATTTTGAGTTACGAACCATTTATTGTAAAAATCCTTATACACGGTTTGAAGATACTCTCCCGTTTCCCACGAAGCATCACTCTCATCTTGATGGCTCCACTGAATCTTGTAGGTTGTTACCACTTTATTTCGAGTGACTCGGTCCTTAGTATCCAAAACTCGAACCGGTTGTTCACGATATTCCAAGTCTGCCTTGATCCGAATACCCTGAGGTTCTATTCTCTCTTCTGGAACACGCAGACACTTCTTCAACTGGGATACGTGAAAGACGGGAAAGATCGAACTCATCTCTTCTGGCAACTGCAACTTGTACGCCACAGGACCCTTTTTCTCTATGATCTGGTATGGTCCTATGTATCTAGCAGACAGTTTCTTCTTGATTCCAAACCATTTCTTCTTTATTGGGGTAACCTTCAAATAGACATAGTCACCCACTTGGAAATCCAATGGTCTCCTTCTCTTATCTGCATAACTTTTCTGACGGGACTGTGCAGCTTGCATGTTTTGTTGGATAATACGGACCTTTTTCTCTGCCTCATCTACAAAATCAATTCCATAAAACCTTCTTTCTCCAGGCTCCACCCAATTTAACAGTGTCCTGCACCTCCGGCCATACAAAGCTTCAAAAGGTGCCATCTTGATACTCTCTTGGTAACTGTTGTTGTAAGCGAATTCTGCCAACGGTAACCAGGATTCCCATGAGCCTCTGGATGATAGCACACAAGCTCTAAGCATATCTTCAAGTACAGCATTAACTCATTCTGTCTGCCCGTCTGTCTGTGGATGGTAAGCCGTACTACGAATCAAACTAGTGCCCAATCCTTTATGAAGATGTTCCCAAAAATGAGAGGTAAACTGTGAACCACGATCCGACACGATCGTTTTTGGTATACCATGTAATCGGACAATCTCCGCAATATACTTTTCTGCATATTGAGGTGGTCGGAATGTTGTCTTAACTGGCAGAAAGTGAGCTAACTTGGTAAGACGATCTACTATTACCCAAATCGAATCATGTCCCTTCTGTGTGGTGGGAAGACCAGTGATAAAATCCATACTTATATCATCCCATTTCCAATCGGGTACAGACAAGGGTTGCAGAAGTCCTGCAGGTCTCATGTGAAGAGCTTTAACTCTACAACACATGTCGCAACGAGCAACATATGCTGCAATCTCCTTTTTCATCTTAGTCCACCAATAACGGGGTCGCAACTCCTGGTACATCTTACTACTCCCGGGGTGAATAGATAGCTTAGAATGATGGGCCTCATCCATCAACTTGTTCTTGAGCTCTCTATCCTTGGGTACTACCAAGCGATCCTTAAACCATAACACTCCTTGGTCATCCAATCGAAAGTGTTTGGTGGGTTCTATTTTCATCTTCTCTTTGATATAAAATATTCCCTTATCTGTTTTCTGTCCTTCAATGATCTGGCTTTCCAAGGTACAACTGATCTGAATATTATGCAACACAGCAGGATGTAACAAATGGAACCCTTCTTCAAACAACGGTTGCACACCAATAGCATGTGATTTTCTGCTCAGTGCATCTGCTACTACATTAGCCTTCCCAGGATGATAGTGTACGTTCAGATTATAATCCTTTATCAGCTCTAACCATCTTCTCTATCGCATGTTCAACTCAGATTGGGTAAAAATGTATTTGAGACTCTTATGATCTGTAAAGATATTACACACATTCCCTAGCAGGTAGTGTCTCCAAATTTTTAGAGCATGCACCACTGCTGCAAGCTCCAAATCATGTGTAGGATAGTTAACCTCATGCTTCCTCAATTGTCGTGAGGCATAAGCAATGACCCTTCCATTTTGCATTAGCACACATCCTAATCCATTCTTGGAGGCATCACAAAACACATCAAACGACTTTTCTATATCTGGTTGGGCCAGAACAAGAGCAGTGGTCAACAACTTTCGCAAGGTGCAGAAAGCTACCTCACACTCCTCTGTCCATACAAACTTATGATCCTTCTGTAACAGACTTGTCATCGGTTTGGCAATCTTCGAGAAATCCGGTATGAAGCGACGATAGTAACCGGCTAAACAAAGAAAACTTCGAACTTCATAAACTGTGGTTGGTGACTTCCAGTCCATAACCTCTTGCACCTTATTAGGGTCTATGGAAATGCCATTTTCAGACAACACGTGGCCGAGAAAAGGAACTGTCCTAAGCCAGAACTCACACTTGCTGAACTTAGCATACAGTCGATGTTCTCTGAGTCTAGTCAAGACAATCCTGAGGTGTTCTACGTGATCTTCTTCATTCTCTGAGTATATTAGAATGTCATCAATGAACACAATCACAAACTTGTCCAATTCTGGCATGAAAACGGAATTCATCAGATACATAAAGTATGCAGGAGCATTTGTCAATCCGAAGGACATGACAAGATACTCGTACAAACCATATCTGGTAGAGAACGCAGTCTTAGGCACATCTTGTGGCCTAATCTTTATCTGATGATACCCTGATCTCAAATCTATCTTAGAGAACACTTTGGCCTTAGACAATTGGTCAAACAAGATATCAATCCGAGGAAGAGGATACTTATTTTTAATTGTCACCGCATTCAGTGGCCGATAATCCACGCACATGCGTAAGGAGTTATCCTTTTTCTTTTTCACAAATAGTGTGGGGCATCCCCATTCAGACGAGCTGGGATGAATCAAACCTTTCTTTAGCAAGTCCTGGAGTTGCTTCTTCAATTCTGCTAACTCATTGGGAGGCATCCGATAGGGCCTTCTCGAGATCGGTGCTGTTTCCGGAATTAACTCAATGGCAAACTCAACATCTCGGTCTGGTGGAAGTCCAGGTAACTCATCTGGAAACACATCTGGAAATTCACATACTACTGGAATCTTGGCTAGCAGAGTAGTTTGGACCGCACAAATCGTGCTAGCTAGGTCTACTTTCCGAGGTAGGACCACCCGAAAGGTGCCTTCCCCACTTGGTTCCTTAAGAGAGATACTCCTTCCTCCAATATCAATTACTACTTCCATCTGATTCATCTAGTTCATACCCATGATCACATCCAAAACTAACCCTGGCATGACTATCAGATTAAGCTTATATTGCCGGTTTGATATGTTTAGGGTTACTCCCTGAACTATCTGATTAGTCAACAGATCAGCCCCGGCTGAACTGATTCTATATGCACATTCCAATTCAACTATCTTTTGCTCATACCTCTTAACAAATGCTTGACTTACAAATGAATGGGATGATCCGGAATCAAACAAGACTACTGCAGGATGATTGTTGATAGAAAACATACCAGCTGTCACCGGCTCTCCTTCCGGGATGTCATCCACGGTGGTGTGGTGCACACGAGCTTGATACTGCGTCTGCTGTTTCTTAGGGTAGGGGCAAAACTTTGCAAAGTGTCCGGGTTGGTTGCAGTTAAAGCACGATCCCTTCACTTGAGCCACAGTTCCAGACGAACTGCCTTGTCTTGCCTTCGCTTGAGGCAATGCCATCTTGAACGGTTTCTGGTTCCTCTGGGGTTGTTGAGCATTCTGGTTCTTCCTTTGCGGTGGCCTGAACCTTGCACCTGGGGCCGGCGAACGATAAGCGAGATGGTTGGCCACTGGGGCTCTGGACTGGGACAGACCCGACTCGAAAGCTCTCTTACGGATCTTGGAAGCAGCATAAACATTGTTGTTCTTCTCTTGCTTCAGGCAGTCACTAACAAAGTCGTTGAAACTAGTCCTCATATTTGTACCCACATGTTTCATCATCTTGGGATTCAGGCCTCTCTTGAAGCTAGCGATCTTCTTGGCATCAGTATTCACCATATCAGGAGCATAACGGCTCAGGTTATTGAATGCATGCAGATATTGAGTTACAGTCTTCGTGCATTGATTCAGTGCCAGGAATTCCCCAAGCTTCATCTCTGTCAGACCAGGTGGAATGTATGTTCCACGGAAGGTTTCAGTGAACTCCCTCCAAGTGATATGGGTGTGGGGAGGAAAAGTGGTGCAGTGATGCTTCCACCACATTCCTGCCGGACCTTGAAGCTGATGAGCTGCATACTCAGTCTTCAACACTTCAGTCATCCTCAAGACACGAAACTTGTCTTCCATAGTGTTAATCCACTCTTCTGCATCCAAGGGTTCTGTGGCTTCCTTGAAGATCGGTGGACGGGTATCCATGAAATCCTTGAAACTGCTGTACTGATTTGCTTCGTGCCCACCCGGGTTTATCCCCTGACGGGTGTTATCTGCGATACTGCGCAACGTAGCTTCCATATTCTGTTGCATGCTCTCCATGTTGCGTTGGCTTCCAAGAAATTGTGCAAAAAACTGTCCTAGTATAGGGTGGAGGAGGCGGTGGTGGATCACGATCATCATTAGCAGCTGCACTGCCACCAGCCTCAGCGGCACCATACACGGTACGACGAGTGTTCGGCATTTGCATGTTTCAGCAACAGTAATTATTAGGTGATGTTGTAGAAATTGCGACCGAATGAAAAATTATGCCGAACTGAATTCACTGGAGAGAGTAAATTCATACAATAAAGCAGGGGTACAATAAGTCATTCCAATTAACACAACATCACTAATTAGATTACTTAAAGCGCACACATCGCGTCCATTACAACCAAGTTGCCAGCATACATACACTAGACTTTTGACGTTCGGATACCGCCACAAACACATCCAAGCTTTCCAACATTACATCAAAGCCTTAGTCTTTCTACTCATTATTACATGCCCAACGTGCCAACAAAGCAAAAGGTCATGCAGACGGAACCTAGTAGCTAGCGCAACAACTACTAGCCTACTCATCGTGGTCGCTGTCTAAGTCAGAGACGTTGGCGTTGTCGCCATCAGCAGCGTCGTTGTGCTCCTCAGCTGGTGCCTCGGGCTCTTCGGGATCTTCGTCTTCATCCAAATTCATCTCTGGCACACCAGGAGGAACATAGGGGTTGAGCTGATTGTTCAGCCGATGAACCTCCTCATGCAGGTTGTCATTATACTCCTCTGCATCGGCCAGCTGTTGCTCTAGCTCAAACTGTCTAGCCCTCAACACATTTTCTGCAGACCAGGCTTCATTCCTCTGGTGGAGCACATGAGTCAACATGCGCTCAGCGTTCCTGTTGGCGGTGGTCAGTCGCCCAACCTGCTCTCTCAGGGCACGCACATCTCCCTCGAAAACTACAGTCCTCTGGGTAGCCTGATCCCTCTGACGGGTCAACTGAGCCATATCTGCGGTGAGCCTCTCAATCTCGGCATCGTGATCTCTCTGAAGCTGACGTTGGTCATCACGAGCCTGACCAAGAGCACTAGACACACGTCTCAGACTACCTTCCACTCCATCGAAGGCCTTCATCACTGCGAACATGGCACTCATAGCGGGGTTGTCACTGTTATGTGCCTCTGCTGCGCTAATCTCCAGACATCTTCCTCTTGCCTGCTGCCATGAGTCAGTGGAGGGGTTGCCCCTCGGAAAGACTCCAACTATAGCTGCTGCCAACTCCTGAGGAAAGCGATCCATGATATCCCTCAGGATCCCAAAGGCTGCCCTCTCAGCGGCTTCTTCAGCGGTCCTGCCAGTTGACTCAAAACGCCAACCGATCCACTCGGAACCATCACCTCGGGGACGAACTATTGCTTCCACAGTCACCAAAAGTCCTTCCCCCAACCGCTCATTTGACCAAAAGTAGCGGGGCTCCATTCCATCAGGATAGCCTACATAGCTGAGCACTCTCCACAAAGAGCGTAGGCATCCCAAACTCTCCAAGGAAAGTGTGGCGCTGACGAGTGCATGGAGCAAGCTGATGACGGGGAGCTCTGCCGGTGGACTTGCGGGCTGTCTGCTTGGTACGTGCTATCTGTAGCAAAATTTTATTACCGTGGTGAGAACAGATTTTTAAGTTAGCATTTTTATCGAAATGAGATAATCAACTTATAAGCGGAGGAACAATGCCATGAATGAAATGCACAACATGATGCATGCACGTTCCGTACGTCCTCACAAACTTAGAAAATCAATAACTACTAACGGAATAAACGGTGGCATACAACGATCTCTTGTAACGTAACTAATACGTACTACTCGAAAGCGTTGTTATGTACCTGCAGAAAGTCACTTCAGCCCAAACCTCACAGTATGAAAATATGCAAGAAAGCAGTAAAGTAAGCTACTCGCTCTACACGCATCCCCAGATACGAGTATAACGGTAACAACTACCCGAATCATCGTCCTATTGACGGCATCGTCACCGCATGACGGAATTCCCACAAATTGGATACCCTTATACGAACATGCGCATGGCACGTAAGTGTTTCGGTATCACATAAGCACTCCCCTAGATCAGCAGTGTATCCGACCATGCTCTCACAACTTTCACTTACCCAAGCGTAGAGGTAATTGATCCATACATTACCACTCAAATGAATGGCACTCATACAATAGCACGCCGTATGAGCGACGAAATTTAAAATATGATGCAAACCCCCAAGTTAGTACTTAATTAAGCCACCTAGAGTCCTTATTGGACATAAAGGATATGACCACTAGCACACTCTTAAGTTTAAAAGCTTAGTTAAAAACGCAGTTTTATTTTTAAATAGTCATGTGAATAGTAACATGCTAAACCATGCTCCGATACCAGCTGTAACGGATCAACGTAATTATACGAGATTAAGTAAGAAAATCTTCCACCGAGGCGGATAATTTATCAAACTTAAATCAGTATAACCCGAGATTCCGTGAAATCACGAGGGATTTCAAACCAACCAATATACAACCAAGATCGTACTGATTTAGCAGCCACAGTTCACATGATACATAGAGTTCACAATAAAAGTGGAATACATCGGAGTTCAGAATAAAAGTTATTACAACATAGTTCCAGATAACATAGCAGAAGCAAGCAGTTTTAAATACACACACTTAGTTCAAATACAGTGCCAGTAGATAGTCATGGTCCACAAAAGCATTAGATAAGACGAACAGAGTGACCATTGCCCAAGGTCCTAGTTATCGCCCATCGCCGGATACAGACAGTTGGAGCAGTACCCATAGTACATCTGACCATCTACAACAACAATGGGAACAACGCCCTGAGTACAAGAATGTACTCAGCTAGACTTACCCGTCATAAACCAGAAATAACATGACACCAAGGAGTATGCAAGGCTTGTATACAGTGGACTGGCTTGACTCTTTTGTGAAAAGCATAAGTTATTATGAATAACTAAATTAAGTACTTTTTGCATCATTTTTATAATAACCTATTCAAGCTAGGTAAGCACCTATTGCTAAAGCAATCACGTGATACAGCATTAACATCTAGATTACCATATCAGGTTTAGCATTTCCAACATCACTCACTTAACCATCAATGTTCCATTATTGTTACTACGATGCCGTAGCTCGAGTCAAGTGCTCACTAACCGGGAGCGACGGCGATTCGAATCGAATTCCTATCCAGCTGGAGATTTATTCTTCACACAAACCATACTTCCCCCGTCAGGGTCGCGTAGATCACCAATGACACTTTCCAAGAAGCCGTGGGATAACAATCATGGATCGCACTACCCAGGGACCGCCCAACTGCCAGGACGCACCTTGGGCTCACTCTTCGCGTCCCCGTTACACCCCCTTCAGCACCAGTCTGCCAACCCGAGTTTATCCCGGCTCGAAATAGTGTCACTAGCTTCGCGGTCGAAAGGTACTTTATTCGGCCAGCTAAATGTGAGGCATGCGTTCAATATGACAAGAGGGACGAGCAACGATCGGTCCTTAATCGACACAGACGGAATCACTATAGTCCAAAACCCTATAAGACTCCGCCCGGTCTTCCTTTATCTACTAACACTTGATTACTTTCCATGATCACAATTACAGCTAACCATAACCAGGTATTCACCTATAGCTCGCAGGTGATAGGAAATCACCCGACTTCAACCGATCTAAGCATGGCTAAGCAATTTACTCGATCCTGACCTAACAAGGTAAAAGGTAATCCGGTGGACAAGGATAGTAATGCAACAACGGTTTCACTCTAACTCCTATAACCTAATGCAACAGTATATATAACTATAACTCATGTAATAAGGAATTGCTTTTATAAAGTAGGAGACTTAGAATGCTCCGGGGCTTGCCTCTTTCGAACGAGCTAGGATGGTGGTCTACGCACTCGGACAGCTCCTCGCCTGGTTCTTCTTCCTCGGGCACCTCCTGTGCCTGAGGCTCCTGTTGATTCATCCAAGCCTGCTCCTCCGGTACTGCTACCTACGACTCCTCCTGCGATCCTGTATGATGTAAGTGCATAAGCAACATGTGAATGATGCATCGGATTACGGTAGAATACTTTGACGACATGACATGCAGATGAACACATGGAATGAGCAATTTGGATATAACTACATCTTCTACAAGGTAGTCCACGTCATTCAAGAACATATACCCTAAAACATGCACCTTATTATTCTACTAGTGAGCACATCACCTACACATACAAGTGAACCTAAGTTACCCAATCTTACCAACCTAACTCATCCAACAACATCAGCAAGACATATTGATGCTTCAAAGATACACCAAACATAATTTATTACTCTTCAGTTCTCATAAAGAATAATCTTTTATTCCCTATTTAACTAGGGTTACACAGCAACACCTATTTCTGGTGTTGATAAAAATCTACAAAAATTACAGTAGCTTACTCTTACCCTAACTAACCTACTACTAAATTTTCATGAGAATATAATATGTAAAACTGCCTGTACAAAATAAACAAGTTATAGCATAAATATGAGCATGAAATTATTTTGTACTAGAAAAAGTATCAAACAACAGATTTCATATTTTTCCTATGTTACTTACAGTAAACTAACGTACTACAAAAATTATCACATGTATGTTCTATACAAATTTAGCTCTCTACTAAAAATAACAAAGATTATCAATTAAAAGCATTTGAACTACACCTCAATGATCTTTTACAGAACATACTTCACAAGTATTTTTCCTAGGAAGTAGATTAATGCAACAAGAATCATATTTTTCCCACTATTATTTTATTTACTACATATTTTCTAAGATATCAGCATTTATAGCAATTAAATAAATTTGCACAGAAAAGTGTCACAAAATTATCATGAATTATTTTTAAACTGTAGATCTATTCAAAAGAAACATTACAAAATTTGTTTCATAATTTTTGGAGCTAAAAAGGGTACACAAACATTTTCTAAAGTATTTTCTTTTCCCAAAACAAAATAGAAATTCAAAAACTAATTCTGGAATCGTTTAACGGGCCAGCCCACTCGACAGCACCGGCCCACGGCCGAATTCAGCCGGAGCGCCACGCGGGAAAAACAAGAGGCGGCCCGGCTTGGCGGTTCGGCCCAAGGCCGTTGGCCCAGCAGGCAGAGAGGGGGGGTGGAACGCGGGGCGCGGCCACGGATGTCGGCGCCCCCGACGTCGCAGGAGAGCGGCGGTCGCCGTCGGCCAACGGCCGACCTCCGGCTCTGAGCGGCTACCACGAGCGCGCATGGCTTCCGCAAAAGGATGGCGAACACGACCATGCGAAGCAAGGGAAGAAGGAGGGAGCGAGGGTGCCGGTGGCGGAGCTCGAGCCCGGTGGCCGGCTATGGTGGCGCGTGCGGGAAAGGACGCGATTGAGCCTCACCATCGTCGAGCAAGAGACACCGCGCCCTGTTCGGAGAAGAGGAGGAGGTGGCGGAGCCGGTGGCGAGACGAATCGGAAGGTGGTGCGGCCGTTGAGCGGGAACGGCGGCGTTCGCCAAGGGCGGAGCTGCGGCGGCGCAAGGAGGCGGGAGCGGCGGTCGTTGCTGCTCGCGCGAGGCCGAGAGAGGCGAAGTGGAGGAAGCGGGACTGAGGGAGAAGCGGGTGCGGCTTCAAGGCGCGTGGCGCGGCCGGTGGAGCCCACGGCTCGCCACCCGTACGCCGGAGGCGGCGAGCGGCGGCCACGCGGCAGGCGAGCCCTGACGCGGGCGTCGCGCTGGCGCGGGCGCGCGCGCGCGCGGGGAGAAAGCGGGGGCGAGCGGACCAGGCCGGCATCTGTTCGCGGGCCGAAAGGGAGGCCGCGGCCCACTAACGTGAAAACCGATTTTTCTTTTATAAATACTATTTTCAGATTTCTTTATTTGTTTTAAATTTGAATTTGAAGATGAAAAAGAGGTTTTCAGAACTTTTGCCCAAAATAAAAGTTGTTCAAAATTTTATTCTCTACAACTTTCATGTAGGGCATTTTTCAAAATTCTTAATAGATTTTGAATTTGGGATTTAAAGCTAAATTGTTAAACAAAAATTCATTTGTTTAGAATATTTTTAAAGCAAAATTTGAGGTAAATTTGAATCCAAGGGTTGCTCCAAAAATTATGTTAATTTAGTCTAGATTATTTAAAATTGCTATTACCCAAGAGTATACCACCTTTTTGCACTTACATTCAAAGTTAGGGTTCTAACTATTTGCTTTTCAAGTTTAAATTTAAAAGGGCTATATTTTATGCAATGATAGTTATGAAATGATGTCAAATGCTTTATGCTTTGGAATGCTAATGCATGCTTAACACCCAGGGGTGTTACAGCGGCGCCGCGGGCGCACATGGCATTCTATTATCCTTTTCTCAACTTCTTAATGTAGTCGGTCAAAATTCAACCATATAAGTCGAGTCAACGTTCAGTCAATTTCTCATACGGTACTAAACCATTTACCAATCCTTAATTGGACCATAGAGTTTATTAGTTTTATTAAATATTAAATGGGCCAAGCCCACAAAATATCTAATACTTCTTACATGATAATATGACATAACAGTGTTCCTGCTGATTTTCAAAACAGAAATGCTCTCCTAGGGTGTCTGGACGGTCAGACGCTTCCTTTATTGTGGGCCGCGATGGCCCAAACAACCCAACTAAAATGTCCATGCTCGCGTCAACTCTATTCGTTCGGCTGTCGTCTTCAGCAGTCTCTAGAAACATCATTTTTCCACTCTCCCCTCGAGTTCTCCATGTCGGCACGATGTGCTCCACCGTGGCTGTGCCACCACTACGCTCTCCACCGGCCCACCCGCCTGCCACCCCCTCTCTGTACTGCACCAGAGCACTGCCGCCTGCCTTCACCCTCTCCACTACAGTTCACTGAGTGCTCGCCATTCCACCGCGCCGCCCTCTCGCTGCTCGCCTTTCCCTAGCGCTGGGGCCGCTTGTCGGGACACTGCATCCGCTTGCCCGCTGGCATCCCCCTGCGCGCCATTTTCGTGGCATCGAGCTCCGCGACAACGAGCCTCCATTCTCCCCAGCAGTAAGGATATGTTACGCTGAACGCGCATGTTGCAAAAGTATGTTTCAAAGTGTTTTAGATGTTTCAGAGGTATGTTGCAAGTGTTTCAGATGGATGTTGCAAAAGTAGATTAGGATGTTGTATATGTTGCAATGGCTTGTGCACGAATATTGCGAGCGTCCATTTTCAATGTTTCATCTATGTTTTTCAGACATATATTGCAAGTATGTGTTATCTGGATGTTGCATATGTTTCACACGTATGTTGTAAGTGTTTTATTTGGATATTACATATGTTTTGCAATGGTTTTCAAGTGTTTTTGCATGAGTTTCTGATACATATTTCAAGTGTTACATCTGTCTTCTTTTGCATATTGCAAGTAGTGTTGTATCTAGATGTTTCAAAAGTAGATCGAGGTTGTACATGGAATGTACGTGGAAAGTGACTGACGACGAGGGGATGTCCGAGGCGACGTGGTCACAAGTCTAATGCTGCTGGGGCGCTCACTTGCTGCACAGGCTCTTTTCCTATGCGCGGTCACCGTCCGACGCTAGCGCTCCAGGACATTGAGATGCTAGGAAGTCCATTTTCGAAAACAAAAGAAAAATTGAGCGCGACACTTACATCAGCACCGCATGCTAAGGCCCCGTTTGGCTGGACTGATAAGCCGGCTGAAAAACACTGTTAGCTGATTTGCTGTGAGAAAAAATACTATTTCAGTTAGAAAAACAAGCTGCAAAAGATGATTATAAGCCGGGTAAACGAGCTCGGAGTGCTATCCCAGCTGTTCGAGTTACGGTGGAAAGTTGAAAAGAAGAACTACTAAGCAAAAACACACTCCAGGGACTATAATGAAATATTTTATTTTCTGATCGTGACGCGCAACGCACGCGGCACGCTCGATTTCCATCATAAGGTTGTTGCAGCAGTACTGAACAAATCCAGGGGCAGAACTGCAAAAATGCATCGCTTCGTTTTTTTACCCTTTCTGTTCCTCTCCGGACTTCAACCCCTTCCCCCTCGTATTCTTCCCCGGCTCACCGCGCGCCCTAACCCTAGCTCCTCGATTCCACTCTGCCCGAGCCGAATTCTCGCCTGAATTCGCTCGCGGGGAGCACTCGCTACCTCGCGCCCGCCTTCCGTCGCGCGGATTCGGTGCCGCGCCTGGAGATGGACCCGATGGACATCGTGGGCAAGTCCAAGGAGGACGTCTCCCTCCCCAAATGTAAGCTCCCTGTTCTCGGGTTACCCCCTTAGAAGCCGACGTATTCTGGCGCCTTTTATTGTGTTGAAATTTGACGCCATTAGGGGGTGTTTGTGGATGGGCATGTTCTTCTTGGTCTGAATAATCTCGTTAGCTGGGTTTGGTTTGCGTAATCTTGTCAGATGGTACGCTAGGAAGCTGGGGTTTTGAAGCGATGCCGTGAGGAAAGATAGGTCTGTCCTAAGTGCTATTCCATTTAGCTAAATCTGGCAGCCTTGTTGATAGTCGCGGGTTAGTGGACCTTTTTAATTGAAGGGAGTATAGTGGTGCTAGTTGATAGCTGATGTTGTTGCCCCTGGTTTCTTGTTTGTCTGCTAGTGGGATTCATGTTTTCTTATTGCTAAAAGATTGGGCGGTGCTTTTAAGTCTGTGTGTATAGTCATGTTACCCTGAACTGTTATGTTAAATGTGTCTTTGGGATATCTTGCTTGGAGTTACTCGCTCCAGTCTGGTTTATAAGGCGTGTGAGGGAGTTTTAGAAAAAGTCCACTATGTAGGGTGGATGGGGAATCTGATGAGTATTCGGCAGAGTATTAATGTGTCACAGGAGCTTAACTGTTCTTTGCATGGCAACATGCAAACTACTATGATGCGGCACTATATAGTTCCTTATTTGGGGTATGCTTGAGTGCTCTGGACGGATCCAATACAAGGCTTCAATGTGGCATGTAGAGGACCAGGGGAGCTCAGCATTTGGTGCTGGTTTAATACGATTCCTCGGTCTCCTGGCGCTCCTTGGTATATGGAATTTGAGCCCCTGTGCCTTACAAACAGGACTGGATGGACTAGTAACTTAGTATAGTTTTGATGGTTTCGGTTGGGTGAACTGTGACGCTCCAGTCGTTGGAAATGTTGCATCATGTAATGGTTTGGTTCTTGTTGTGGTTTGGTATATGAAATCTCTTCTGTGAATTGTATGGCTGATTGTGATAACATAGAAAAGAGGGCTTTGTTTCATAATTTGATATGTTTTTTCATATATTGTGGATTATACTGAGAATGTTTGATGATTATTATTATATATTATAGTATTGGATTATCTTTTAATTAATGTGATTCCATAAAATGTGAATAAACAATTATATGGAGTTACAACTATGCTAATATGATGCAAATTAGTGCTATGCGATTCGAATAAAGCTCCTTGAACCTGGATGGGAGCAGATCAGCAGTTGGCGTCATTTTATTTGTGGAGTTGTTTAAAATCTTGTACTGACTGAACTTTCTGCTTTGCATTTTAGCAACAATGTTTAAGATAATTAAGGAGATGCTTCCTCCTGATGTACGAGTGGCAAGAGATGCACAGGATCTTCTTGTTGAATGCTGCGTAGGTAAGACATCTGAGTGCTATACAGTATACACCACTAGAGTATCATCCATCATATGGTACAACTTGTATGTTCAGCTATGCGAGAATCACTGTTTGAATAACATGGTTATGCACATGTATCTTGTAAATTACTACAGCCTGGCATGAATTGTTGTCCTTTATGAGATATCATTTTGGAGCACTGAGCTTTCTGGTTGTAGTTCAGAAGACAATGAAGTTTCAGTATTAAAAATACACTGTGCAGTGCTGACTGTAGTAACATATAAGGTTATCTGTTTGATTTGTCTGGGAGCTTTCAAGCTTGCAGGTCATCTTGTGAAGGATAATAGATAATAAAAGATTAAACATGTTTTTTTAGAAGGATAGCATAGATAAAATTTGTAAGTTTATATCCTACCATATTCTGTTCATTACCCATTAATGAAGTAACTGCATAGCTTGTTCTGTCTAAATTTGTTTACACTTTTTGTATGGATATCTCTCTCACACAGCCTTACTTTCAACAAAACAAAATCTTCATAAGCATAGAGTTTGGTCTCTCTTTTTCTAATCTAGCTACATGTAAAACCAATTTTCAGAGTTCATCAATCTCCTTTCGTCTGAATCCAATGAAGTGTGCAGCAGAGAAGAGAAGAAAACGATTGCTCCTGAGCATGTTCTTAAGGCTTTAAGCGTTAGTATTTTCTCCTTTCATGTTTTTTTTGTGTTTGATTTCTCAAAGAATAATTTGTGGTAAACACAGGGCTAGTGTTGGAATATAAATGAATTGCCCACCTCTCCCATCAGCTTAAGCTTTTGGGTTAAACTGGTCGGTGCATGCAACTTAATATGGTATCAGAGCCAGAGGTCTCGAGTTCGAATCCTGGTTAGCGCAATTAAATAAAATAATTGTTGCTCGCTCCTATTCCACGTCTGAGGCCTGAGGGAGCCTCCACGTGAGGGGGGAGTGTTGGAATATAAATGAATTGCCCACCTCTCCTCATCAGCTTAAGCTTTTGGGTTGAACTGGTCGGTGCATGCAACTTAATATGGTATCAGAGCCAGAGGTTTCGAGTTCGAATCCTGGTTAGCGCAATTAAATAAAATAATTGTTGCTCGCTCCTATTCCACGTCTGGGGCCTGAGGGAGCCTCCACGTGAGGGGGAGTGTTGGAATATAAATGAATTGTCCACCTCTCCCCATCAGCTTAAGCTTTTGGGTTGAACTGGTCGGTGCATGCAACTTAATAGTTAGGTATGAGGTTATCCTTGATGGTTTTTGGGTTTCTTGGTGAACATTCATTATTTGGCTTTAATTTTGTGTAGACATGTGTTTGTAGATGCTTGTTTAATATAGAAGCACATCATCTTTATCATTCAATTTTCTGCAAACTCTCTATGTACATATTGGGGACAGTGTGTAAGAGAAGCATATCAGTGATTAGCACAATTTAGAAAGTGAATATTTGAGTTCATCAAATCTGGTATAATGGACCATAACAAAATTTGGAGTTCAACAGAATATTTGGGGGACTGTTATATGCAATAATGTTCTGGGGGGTGCATTTGATATGTGCTATCTTTGTATATACTCCCTCACAGAAGAAATCAATTTGAGTTGTCCTAAGTCAAACTACCTTAGGTGTGACCAACTTTATGAAGAAAAGTACCAATATCTGAGCAATAAAGAAGTACACTATGAAAAAATATTTCATGGTCTGTCTAATCGTAGACTAAATTTGGTGTCATAAATATCGGTACTCTTTGCCATAATTTTGGTCAAACTTAAGAATTAAGATAGTTTGACTTAAGACTGACTGTTGAAGTTGATATATTTTGGGATGAGGGGAGTAGTGTTTATTTGTTTAAATTCGAAGTGTCAATATTACTAATCAACATGTGAGTTCCCTTGGCTTATCATACTTCCTAAATCAGGATCTAGGCTTCAGAGAGTACATTGAGGAGGTTTATGCTGCGTATGAACAGCACAAACTTGATACTCTGGTTTGTACCACTTCTTACTCACAGGGCTCTTCATATGATTCCCTCTTCTAATCTGTGTACTATGCTTGACACCAATATGTCTCTTGAGCAGGATTCTCCAAAAGCCAGCAAGTTCACTGGGATTGAGATGACAGAGGAAGAAGCTGTTGCTGAGCAACAAAGGATGTTTGCTGAGGCTCGAGCAAGGATGAATAATGGAGCCCCCAAGCCAAAGGAGCCAGAACAAGAGTCGCCACAGCAACCACAAGCACAACCCCAACTTCAGCTGCATACTCAACAACAGCAACCCGTGCAATCTCAACTGCATTTGCATTCGCTAACACAGCATTCCCTCCAACCTCAACTGCAGCTGCACCCTCAGCCACAACAGAAGCCCCAAGTGCAGGTGCACCCTCAGCCGCAGCAGCCCCCACAAGTGCAGGTCCATCCGCAGCTGCAGCAACCCTCACAAGTGCAGGTCCACCCGCAGCCTCCGCAACCCCAAGTGCAGATCCACCCTCAGCCGCAGCAGCCCCCACAAGTGCAGTTGCATTCATCAGCCCAACAAGCTTCCCAACCCCAACCTCAGGTACATCTGCAATCACAGGAGCCCTCACAAGCGCAGCTGCAATCCCAAGTGCTAGGTCAGCTGCAGACACAGGCGCAAAGCGGACCTGGCTTGGACAGTTAGAGACTGTGTTGTGTAGCCTCAGTATAAGCGAAAAACCGGGCACTTTTGCTGGCATCTACTAGGAGCCTGTGTGCCTGCTTGTGACCCGTTAGATCCTGATTTAGGTTCCCAAGCTTCCTGTACAATGTAAATCCAGTGCGATTGCAGTTGCCTTGTTGCTAATAATGCGAAGCCGTTAGTTAGTGATGATGTCCTTACTGTGTCGAATACTGAATTCCTGACAGGTGTCATGGCGTGGTTTATGTGCCGTGCTGAAACATATTCCGTTGTCGTTGTAATAGCCTAACTTGACATTTGTCCATGGTGACAGTGACTGATTTGAATGAGCACTTGGTGCATATCGTCACTGGGACTGACCTGGGCGGTCGCTCCGTGTCTTATCTGTGTTTTCTGTAACTGTAAGGGAAAGTGGTGTGTGCAAGCCAGCTTTACATTGTTGTCTTGTTGCTGAGCACCTCGGGGGCATCCATTCGAGCCATTTGGATGTGACCCAAACTGCTGTCACTTAACTGAAAGTTCAATGCAGCATATTTCTTCTCTTTTGTTTTTGGTGTGTGGAGTACTATCCAAGGGCCCAAGAGGGTTTTTTTTATATAGGCATATAGCACAAAGTGTTGGTAGGAAGTTCTTTTAAAAAAGGAGAACGTCTCTGCTTTTTAAAAGCAATTAAGCAAGTATCCAAGTTTACAAGCCAGAGCGGGGGATACACAGATGACATCCAGAAACTAATTCTCCACCACTTCATATTGTAAATAGTTGCCTGGGTTGACGCGTTTAAGCCCACTAGTAAATTGCCTATGCTAATGCTAACGCTACAGTGACATCTAGAAATAAATGAATCATATAAAAGTAAAAAATAAATGAACTAACGAAAGAAACAAAAACTCACAAACAAATGTCATGTCATCCAGGCGGAACGGCGGAGTTGCCCAAAACTATGAACAGGCACCATCTTTCTTTGTCAGTTGTCACTCAACCAGAGTTGCCCAAAACGATTCCAAACATGATAGCCTGATCTGAAGCCCTTGCTGCAGCAGCGCGGCTACGCTGCTACGACTGCCGCTGCAGCAAGGACTCAACAACTTCAGCAGCTAGAAAGAAGGAATTTAATAGCCGGTCAGCTGCTGCAGCAGCAAGGACTCAAGAAGCAGCTAGGCCGTGTTTAGTTTCCTCGAATCGGGGGCGGCAAAACACTGTAATGCACTGTGTGTTACTGTAGCATTTTGTTTTTATGTGGTAAAAATTGTCCAAACATTGATTAATTAGGCTCAAAACGTTCGTCTCGTAAAGTACAACAAAACTGTGCAATTAGTTTTTTATTTTCATCTACATTTAGTACTCTATACATATACCGGTATTTTGATGTGATGGGGAATCTTCTTTTTGTATAGTAGAATTTAGGAAAATATTTGGGATTGCCCTTCTTCCCGTGGCTGCGGCTACATCTATCTGCTAAGCTGCTAAGCAACAGCTGCAGCAGCAGCGCTGCAAAGAGTGCAGCCGAGCAGGTGACACGGTTTGGAAAGTTCACACGGTTTGGAGTTTGAACACATCAATCCTGGATCAAAATCTTCTCAAACCCATATAAAATTCATTTTTCATTTAATTCAGGTGTTAACACTGAGGTTAACCCGTGTACACATGCATGCTTACTCAAAAGAAGAATCTACAGTAGAATACCTTACACATCACACACATGGCATGCCAATTTGCTGTGTAGAGCTACACAGCATGACGATCGATAGATTGCCGACGCTCCTCAACACAACCTAATACGTAATATAGTAATAAGAATCTTATATCTTTATTATTGCAGCGGACTAATTGACACCAACACAACATAGTAGGTGTAGCTCAGCATCTGCGCCGACCGGCCGGCCGGCGGGCCGGCGACGGAGATCGACTCCGTCATGCATGCATCTTCGATCACTTGCAGGTGGCGACGAGCACCCTGCGCGGCGGCAGCGAGGGGCGGCGGCCGTGGAGCGTGGCGAGGTTGTCGAGGATGAGGATGTCCCCCTTCTCCCACCGGAACTGGATGCTCTCCTCCTCGATGATCTCGCCGCATCGGCGCACGAAGTCGGCGGGGATCTCGGACCCGTCGGCGAGCGTGGCGGAGCTGAGCTCCTTGCCGTGCATCCCCACCACCGTGTTGAACCACATGCGGCGTCCCTTGCGGCCGGGGAAGACGCGCGTGAGCTTCCGCGGGCCGAGGATGGTGCGCACGCCGCCGTCGGGGAGCCACTCCACGTCCATGCCCAGCGCCCGCGCGCGCTTCTCGGCCTCGCCCCTGTCGGAGGTGGCGAAGGCGTCCTCCCACCCGCGCCCGCGCATCGACTTGGTGTCGTTCTTGCTCAGCGCCGTGAAGGTGTAGCGCAGGCCCTTCTCGTCCAGCTCCTCCACCAGCTCCGGGAACTCCTCCAGCGCGCGCTCCGTCACCCGGAAGCTCGGCACGAACGGTGTCTCCCCGCCCGACGGCGGCGGAACCTCGCAGAACAGGATCACCTTCCCCGGGAACTCCTTGATCTAATTAATGATCGATCGATTGATTGATTCACAATCACAAGCATGCCATCATTAGCAGCAACAATGGCGATGGATGGAAATCCATGCATGCTTCGGCGTACGGCGTACGGCGTACCAGGACCATCTCGTGGTGGTAGTAGATGAACTCCTCGAGCGGGCCTTCGTTGGCGGTCCAGACGCGGCCGTGGACGTGCGTGCGGGGCGCCGGCCCCACGTAGCGGATGTCCGGCCACCCCAGCGCCTCCACGACGGCGTTGAACTCGGCGGCGTCGCGCACGTCGAAGCCGCGCAGCAGCAGGCCGCTGTTGGCCACCGCCTTGGCCTCCACCCACTCCCGGTTCGCCTTCAGCGCCTCCACCAGCGCCTCGTAGCCGTTGCTCTTGGCGTCGTCGCCGGACGGAGCCAGCACCAGGGGCACCTGCTCGCCGTCGATGGTCTTCTGGCCCTTGCACTCGCTCACGCAGAAGAAGTCGGTCGCCGCCACCGCCATTGCTACTCTCTCCCTCTCTTTCTGTTCACCCTTTGGATGTGCGTGCTCGATGGAATGGTACCTGCTGTGACTTGTGAGTGCAATGAGCTAGAGTGCAGACGTATATATAGAGAAGCCGAGAAGGCAATGCAGTTCAGTGCAGCTTAAAAATCATACTTAATTTGAAGGCTGACATTGTTTGAAGATCCTTACAAAGATTCAGAAGAAGCTGCGAAGGAAACCATGCGGTTTATTTGACGTGTATGATGGCGGCAACGGTGTCTTTTCATCAATAAAGAAAAAAAAAGTGATGTGGCGGCAACAGATAAGCCAAACGGTGCTGCCGCAGTTAGTGACGAGGTGCCGGGAAATTTTCCCATCATCATGACGTAAGTCAGGACGACGCCCTTGACATATTTATATCACATATTTGGATGGATTCTCGTACGCTCTCAAGTGCGACTGACAGGGAGGTTGATTTGTTCAATGGCGAGTTAGGTTGCTTCGTTTCATTGAAAAAAAAAAATAGGTTGCATTGTGCCATTGTTCCTTTTTGCCACAAGGTGATCGATTAAAAAAAATTAAAGCATGGCACAAGGTGAGGTTAAAAAAAAAACCCGCCATGGTCGAAAACAAGGTTTTACGTACTCGTCATAGGCGGGATGCGTAGTTATCAACGATATACGGACGGTTGCAACGCAGGCTAGAGATCAGATCCATCGATGTTGCTGTAATTTTTCGATGACCTCAGTACCAACGTACTTGTACTATATCCTATTTAGTTTGGCCACGTTTAGATTCCAAAATTTGGAACCAAATTTTACATAGTAAATGTCATGTTATACTGTAACAATTTTGTTTTCATTTGGTAATAATTGTCCAAACATTGATTAATTAGGCTTAAAATGTTCGTCTCGCAAAGTATAACAAAACTGTGCAATTAGTTTTTTTATTTCATCTATATTTAGCACTTCATATATGTGCCGGTATTTTGATGTGACGAGAAATAGGAATTCTGTATAGTGAATTTGGTGGCCAAACTCTAGACTCTAAACAAGACCTTTGTTATATTGCAAGTTGCCCTGATGAAGCTCTATCCAATCAATGTCGTTTGTCAGCAGCGGAGGCAACAAATAAAAGAGAAATTTTTTTAATGCTTGGAATAATAACATCCATCCATTCAGTGAGATCCAATAGTTCAAAAAATAAGAAGAATCTACTAAAAAGAATTTAAATTCTAGGCCAGAACTGGAAGTTAGTGGACACGCAGTACACCAAGGAGGTTACAAACGTTCATGTATGACTTATTGACCCTAGGACGCCATCAAAGCATGTATTGAATATTTTCTCTACCTTAATATAAAAACGCGCAAAAACTTTTTACGTACAATAACAACCAAGTCTGTCAGTCCCAAGTAAGTTGGGTAGGCTGGAGTTGGGTAGTCCAAAGCAAAAACCTTTTACTTGATTGAGAAAAAAATTAGTGGGCCAAAACTGAAAATTTGTGGACTCAGAACTAATTATAAAATTATTTTGAACGGTATAATTGTATTTTCATGTCCAAAGGGTTATTTGATTTAGCTCAGCCAAAAGTCCCCAGCAAGTCCATGACCGACCTAGGATCCAAATATCAATTCGATCGCTTGATTCGCTGGTGATGAAATCGTTTTCTCGGAGTGGCATCCGCGGCTGTCCTTCCCCCCTCCTAGCCGGCGCTCCCCTTCCCTCCTTTTTCCGAAAAACCATGGTCACATCACATCCCATCGCCTACCAGCGCTCGGCTGTCCATCACTCGCTCGGCTGTCCATCACTCTCCCTGCCGGCGCTCCGCTTCCATTCTCTTTCGCAACCGCGATGACCCCAGGCAGCGTTTTGGTCCGTGTTGGCCTCCCCCCGTGGTCGCATCATGTGTCCCTGCCGATTCTGAATCTTTTCATCTCTGTGCTTGGAAGTGTGCCAATGTTGTCCAAATGAACACTCGAGTTATCAGCAATCGATCGCCTGTAGTTACTGACTGCAAGAGTTTAGCTCGACAACTGACACCGCTGTACCACTAATGGTCCATCATCCGCTTATGCTTGCAGGCTGCGGCTCCACCAAACAAAGCCTATTCGTGATCTCATCAGAAGCAGTGAAGCTGAAACGTGTGAAAGAATGGATCACCGATCACACCTATCAGCTTATGCAGGATGCAGCTGAAGGAGAAAACATTCCCTCCCACTAGTCAACCATCGGTTTGGTTAACTAGGCTACCTCTTGCTTTCTTTGTAAACCTCTTTTCATGATATTTGCTTATTGTTCATTTATCTCCTCACGTCTTGCTATGTCAGTATGGAGTATGGACAATATTGAGCTAAATATATCGGCAATTTAGAATGCGCTGCTGCAATGACTTCATTTGTACAAATAAATAAAGAAAAAATATATATTTTTAATAGTGGTATGGAAATATCTAATTTTCGTCCTTTGAAGGGTACAATTTAGAATTCCATGGGTGAATCTTTTAGAAAATCATGACTTTTCCATGTGATCTCAGATATCCCCAAATGCGTTCTATAACTTTTGATTTTAAAAAAAAGTATTCTATTTTGAAGCTATTTTGATGTCCCAAAATGTGTATAGATTTCATATACGATTTGATTTTGTAGCCATCTTTTGGATACCTAAACATTTTTAATTAAAAAGCTATCAACTAATAATGAATCCATTTTTTTAGTAAAACAGTTTTTAATGTAGCTGAAACATTTTTTTAGTGAGTGGAACAATGTCCCAGGTTTACTGGTATAATAGGTCCATATTTATGGCCTGTTTGGAGGGGTTTCGCCCGGCTCCGGCTCTGCCACTGTAGCAGAGCCGCTGGAGCCTCAAAACACTGGCCCCTCCAGCTCCTTCACTTTACTGGTTGTATTTTGTCGCAGTCGGAGCCGTTTTGCTCCACACTACAGTGCGCTACATGCCAAACAATGCCTTAGATAAGATGTTCTAGATTCATGAAAAAATTGTTCAATGTTTAAAAGAAAAACATCTAGCTTCAAAAAAAATAATTGTTCAAGATTCACTATAAAAATATTATTCTAGCTTTCAAGAAAATTGTTTCAAGTTTAAGAGAGAAATGTCTAGCTTCACAAGAAAAAAAATATTCCACCTTAATAGGTAAAAATGTTCCATATACTCATTTGAAATGTTTCATCAAATATTATTATGATTCCACTAATCTAAACCAGTGTTCCATTAAACATTGGAGTGATGAAAATGGATAGGAAACAGGTGGGAAAACCTTCAACCATTTCTATTTTTGAAATTCACAAATATGGGAACAAAACCATGGATTGTGGTGAATGGAACCAAAATGAGACATTGGGGAAGAGGAAATGAACAAATACAAACGGAAACTAAAAAAATAAGTTAAGATCATGACAAGACTTAGTATACCCTTCGACATGTTATGAGCCTCGTTGAAGTGTCCCATGAGCTTCTTGATTGTTCGGGGTCCATATCTCCATGAGCCCCCCCTTCTATTTGCATATTTATAACCTCACATGCTAAGCGTTCATTCTTGCAAAAACTCTGAGGCTTTATTTGGATGTTGTATGATTGGATCGAAGTGAAATTTAGTTCAATTCAAGTTTCACTCCACTCCTACACACGTGGACTGATGTAAATCCGACTATATCCAAACAAGCCTTAAAGGATGACCTTGGCTTCATCCGAGGGGGCTTTCGAAATGGTGGACATGTGGAAACATTAAGCTATCTTTGAAAGTGCTCCGAAGAGAGCATCATGAATGTGTCATGACCACGTCTCGAAGAGGAGAACACGAAGGTACCCAGGCAATCCGAAATGACGATTCCTTAAGAAGAAGGACAAGGCCACCCAAGCCTTGCTATATTCGCAAGGAAGCTGATTTGGGAAGCCACATGAAAGGAAGGAAGTACCGGTAGCCTAGGAAATCAATCCAATTTGGATTCGTATTTGTTTGACCAAATGTCCCAAGGACACTAGGAGTATGCTCTGGATAGTGCTAGGGGCATTTTGGTCCACTAAGCATGGCTTTGACACTAAAAAATGTTTATTCAGAATGATAAATAATGTTTATTTGGAATGAAGCAGACATAATGATCTCTATTGAAAATCGCAGTGCTTATACTTGCATTTCAATAGTTTTTCACGATAGTATTATCCAAGACCTTGACCGTGAACAACATTGATACCTCTCAAAGAACTTTCTAAAATTTTAAATTAATAAATTAATATTTGTCGTTAAGATCTAGTGTTCAAAGGTTGCTATAATCATCAAAACTTCTAAAATTTTTCCTAAATTTCGAAAATACGTGATGAATACTGATCTAATCCTACCTAAGCGGACAGAAAACACCTCGTTGCGTTTACTGTATCATTTTTCGTATCTATCTGTAGAGAAAACGGAGACATCCGGAAAAATTGTAGGAAATGGAGCGAACTCATCCACGTTGGTAGTGTTCTATGAAAAGAAAAATTAGGAAGAATAAATAAAAATAATAAAAAGAAAAAAATGTTTGGAAAAGGAACGGCCCATGTCCCAGAGAGGGCCCCTGCTGGTGCGCTCCCCAAGGCCGACCGAACAGCCTACTCGGCTATTGCCGCCGCCACTCTCACGGGCTCACGGCGTGCTCTCTCTCTCTCTCGGTCGGCGACGATTAGGCCGCCGCTGCCGACGCCGCCTCCCTACGCCAGGTGCCCAGGTCCTGGTCGGGCCCTTCGCCGGCGACGAGCACGTACCAGGTATGCTCGCCCCTTCTCTTCCATTCCTGCTGTTGGAAACCGAGCACCCAAACCCTAACCTGAACTATTTGGCTATATGCAATCGGATCTGATCTTACTGCAAGTGTATACATGTATTGTGCCTACTACTAGCTTCGATTTTGTTCTTAAAAAGATATCGGGTGTACATGTGTATCATGTCCCTTACTGGATCTGCCTGAAATCGCGTTGGGGGAAAAATAGAAATGGATGATGTCACCAATATTACACACTACTTCCCAAGCTTGATGATTTGCTTGTATGTAGAGGAAGCCTTTCAAGCTTTGAGCTTGTTGGGTTGGGTACCTAGGGTTTCTTTTGGCATGGTTTGCTACTGTGATCTCCGCAGGTGGTACTTGTAGGAAGGCCATAAACGCCATGCTGGAATGTTCCATTACATTATCAAACTAGAATGGTCGATGGGATGGACGCAGAAATTTTATAACTAGTCAGTTACCAGATTATTTCAGTTGAAAACCTTAGTTGACCCTAAATCAGTTCAAATTTGGGTCAAGTTTGAATCTGTCCCATTTTTATTCATTTGAGCTTACATCTTGATGAATACACTAACTACATTTTCATATCTATGTCAAATATGCTTTGAAATCCATTTAGAAAAAGGCCAACTTTTATCACAGAATGTCCATATTTTCTTTGAGTGTTGTCTGTTTTGTAGGAAGGGGATTGTTTTTCACCTGATGAGTGAAACTTTGTACTGCATCCATTTTTAAATATATAATGTTTAAGACAAGCTATACAAGAAGGCTACCCTCTTTTCGTTTCTCCTGCGGGCATGTATCTGTGATACATATTTTGTTATGTTTCTACAAGTTCATGTCACAATCATTTTCTTTGTGTATATTTCAATGCTATAAAACAACCCTGTGGACTGATCTCCTTGAATTTTACCAAATACATGCTTTCTATGCCATTTTATTCCCTGGGTTCTGGTCAATATAAGTAGATTGCTCTATTTTTAAATTTACATATGTGGAATAGTTTTTCTTTGGTCTACTAACTGTAAATGTGTGGGTTTGGTTTGCTTTTTTTTATTCTTGAACATGTAGGAGAGCTGCATATCTTTGTATTAAGAGAGAAAGAAGAAACGTCCCCTTACAAAAACCACTCTCTCTCTCTAGGAGAATAGAGAGGTTCAGACTATGAAAGAAAACAGTAACCCCTGAAAAATAGAAAACGACTCGTGACCCTACCAGTGCTAATTAAACTAACCGCTTAACATGATTTGATTGGGTCAATTTAGAGTTTCGGGCCTAAGGATTACTACTTCAAATACAGGGCTATATTCCCTTGACAGACCCTAGGGTTACGTTTCATCGCTTCAGCATAATTACTACTTGTCAGATGTGTGATTTTCTGAATTTTTTTTACTACATTTTTTATAAAAAAAACTAAGTAAGCGATGTAGCCTTTCCTGATCCAATCTTTTTCTTGCAGTAATCACATCATATTGAACTTCTTCCTTTTGGATCCGATTATTTTTGGCTCACACTGAAGAATTAGTTTGCACTTTGGAGGAAAATGAGCGGTGCTCCAAAGAGGTTGCACGAGGAGGGTAGCCACTCCACACCGACAAAACGTCCTTTGGATGACAGCAGCTTGTATTCGAGTCCTGGGAAAGTTATTCAGTCCAGTGGCAGTGATTTCCATGGTTCTTTTGAACATGATGGTAGATTTGCGAAAATTCAACGTGTGGAGCCTCGTGATGATAAGAGGCCTTCCGTACCACATCGGATGCCTGTTGGCTCCAGCAACTTTGCTGACCACCCCATCTCCTCTGACAGCAGATTAGAATCAAAGCAAAATAAAGATGCACGGGACAATAAGGCAGATGACCGCGAGACAAAAGCTGATGCTAGGGACGTCCATAGTGAATCAAGGATTGAATTTCAGGCTAATAAAATTGAGAGTGATGTAAAGGTAGACAATAGAGCAGATGAAAGTGAAATAAGGGCTGACAGGAGGGGCCATCCTGATTACAGAAGTGACATCAAATTTGACAAGGATAATCATTCTACTGTTCCAGCAAACATTAACTGGAAGGACAACAAGGAGCATAGGGGTAAAAGATATTTTGAACAGCCAGCTGATACTGTGGATTGGCGTTTGCCCCGTCCTAGTTTACAAAGTATTGATGAAGCTCCCAAAGGTCCGATTTCTGTGGAAGAGCGTAACTCCAAGGATGCAAATGAATCTGCTGGTGATAACAAAGCTGAACCAAAAAGCGAAGATAGGTTCAGAGACAAGGACAGGAAAAAGAAGGACGAGAAGCATAGGGACTTTGGTGCAAGAGAAGGTGATAGAAATGATCGTCGGACCGGTGTACAGCTTGGTAGTAGTGGTGTTGAGCGAAGAGAAATGCAAAGGGAAGATAGGGATGCTGAGAAATGGGACAGGGAAAGAAAAGATTCCCTGAGAGACAAGGAAGGCAATGATAGGGAGAAGGATTCTGTTAGGAAGGATTCATCAGTAGTAATTGAAAAGGATAACACTATACTTGAAAAAGCTTCATCTGATGGAGCCGTTAAGAGTGCTGAGCATGAGAATACAATAACAGAATCCAAGGCACCTAAGGATGATGTATGGAAAGCTCACGATAGGGATCCTAAGGACAAGAAAAGAGAGAAGGATGTGGATGCAGGGGACCGGATTGAGCAAAGAAGCAAATATAATGATAAGGAATCAGATGACAATGGCACTGAAGGAGATATGGAGAAAGATAAGGAAGTTTTTGGAAGTGTCCAACGCAGGAGGATGGTGCGACCGAGGGGAGGTAGTCAAGCATCTCAGCGTGAACCTAGATTTCGGTCCAGAATGCGTGATGGTGAAGGGTAAGCTTGATGCTGCATTTTGCTATACTTTCACAGTTTTTCCAATAGCATGATGAAGTAATGCAGTTGCATGGTGTTTTCCATTTCTGGAAATTCAGTCTCACTAACTGAGAACTAAAGATAGGGACCTAGTGTTTACTTTGTTAGAGGTTATTAATGAGTGATAGTCATTGATAACTTATTTATTTATTTATTTATTTATTTTCCTCTGTCTTGCAGGTCGCAAGGTCAGTCAGATATCTACTTTCTTATAGCTGAATACAATGTATACTGCTGCTTCCTTTTGAAACTGGAGTAATCAAAAGATCTGCTTCCGTAAATATTCATTTTCCCTTTCCTTTACAGAAGACTTTGCAACTCAAACTTTCACCCAATATTAGAAGTTGCTTACATTTTTATGTTGGAAGAAATGCAAGTTCTTTTCATTTTGTGTTGGAAGCAGTGCATTTTACAGTGCATCATGTTTTTTTGAACATAAATGCAGCAGGGGAGGGCCCCCACCGTAGAGATTTTATTAAAAGAGGCAAAAAAAATGTACAAACCATTTTTTAGTGTGCTTTTCCATTTTTTTAGCGTGCTAAACACAGCTGTGAAAAATGGGTACTGTTATGGAAACCATGCATGCATTAGTATTATAAAAGGTTAATATTATGAGGAATGCTGTCCTAGTTTTAGGAAGGTTGTTGAGTTTAGGGAAGTTATATGCTATATGCTTATAGGATCCAAGTTGGATGTGGTCTGCTGTCCAGTTTCTGAAAAGAGTAATATGCAGCAGTGGTACCTCAATTTTATCTGTGGATGTCATTTGGGTTCCCCAAACTATTATCTGCAGTTGCATATTCTTGAACTTACTAACTAGTTCACCCCGAGGTCCAAAACCTGTTGACGTGGACGCTAGCAAGGTATGAAATGGAGAGAGAACACAGAAAGCAGAGTAGAAGACAATGTTAAGGGATGCCAAGTATGTAGATTGTAACTGATTAGGAAGTTGGAACCTCCGATGAACTACTGGCAAGTTCA